>BCGS01000003.1:353376-421059 GCA_001599395.1 Scheffersomyces lignosus | reverse complement strand
AAACCTACCTGGCCTACTACTCCATGTACTACTAAGACTACACCAGCTAAACCTACCTGGTCTACTACTCCATGTACCACGAAAACCACACCAGCAAAACCTACCTGGCCAACTACTCCTTGTACCACCAAAACTCACCCTACTACTGAGGCTACAACTAGTACCAGTACCACTCCTTACGACACTACCACAACTATTAGTACTTCTTCTACTCAGGAGACTACTATTACAAGCACCACCACTCCATGCGATACTACTACTACGACGAGTACTTCTTCAACTGAGGAGCTTACGACTACCAATATCGTATCTACTGAAGAGACTACTACCAGTACTACTACCACACCATGTGATACCACCACAACTAGCACCTCTTCGACCGAGAGTTCTACCAGTACATCTACGACCCCAGGTGACACTACCACCACCATCGTTAGTACTAATTCTACAGAAGAGGTTACCACAACTAGTACAGTGTCAACCCAAGAGACTACCGCTACTAGTACTACCACTACACCATGTGATACTACCACTACTACAAGTACTTCTTCTACCGAGGAGATTACTACTACAAGTACTTCTTCAACCGAAGAGATAACTACTACTAGTACCACCACCACACCCTGTGAAACCACCACTACAACTAGCACCTCTTCTACCGAGGAGATTACTACTACAAGTACTTTTTCTACCGAGGAGATTACTACTACAAGTACTTCTTCTACCGAAGAGATTACTACTACAAGTACTTCTTCTACCGAAGAGATTACTACTACAAGTACTTCTTCTACCGAAGAGATAACTACTACTAGTACTACCACTGCACCATGTGATACCACCACTACAACTAGCACTTCTTCGACCGAAGAGACTTCTACCAGTACAACTACGACCCCAGGTGACACTACCACCACCATCGTTAGTACTTATTCTACAGAAGAGGTTACCACAACTAGTACAGTGTCAACCCAAGAGACTACCACAACTAGTACTACCTCTTCTACCGACGACCTTACGACTACTAATATCGTATCTACTAAAGATACTACTACTAGTACTACTACCACTCCATGTGATACCACCACTACAACAAGCACTTCTTCTACCGAAGAGGTCACTACCACTAGTACCGCCACTCCATGTGACACTACTACTACAAGTACTTCCTCTACTGAAGTTCCATCGCTTTCCACTTCTTACACCACATATACTGCGGCAACTACCACAACAGTGGTTGTAACCTCTTGTAACCAAGAAGTTTGCCATACTTCTGCCGTTCCAACTGGTGTCACTGTTGTTACCCTTACTACTTCGGAGACTATTTCTGTCTACACCACGTACTGTCCATTAACAAGAGTTGAAAGGGTTACACTCCAAGACTTTCACACCAAGGTAGCTGATTTCGGAAAGCATAAAGATGTGGAATTATCGGTGAAGGCAGAGGTTGCAGAAACTGTCGTTACTGCTGTATCTACTTCTAGTGTGATTACACAAACTGAAGTAGCCCCAGTCGAAACCTCAACCGCTCAGCTAGAGGCTGAATCTCCCGTTTCCTCTGTTGCTGAAGCCGCTGAATCTCCAGTCGCTGAAACCGCTGTTTCCCCTATCGCTGAAGCCGCCGAATCTCCAGTAGCCGAAACAGCCGAATCTCCAGTTTCCCCAATAGAAGACGCCACTCCAGTATCTCAAACATATGCTGGCGATGCTAACACTTCAGTCGCAGAGCAGATTAATGGCCTGGAAACGACTTTAGTTACATTAGCTATCTCTAGCAGTGCTACACCTTCACAACCAGCTTCTTCTATCCTAGCCTACGAGGGTGGTGCTAATGCAAGAGCACTTTTGCCCACCTTTGGCTCCATTTCTGTTATTGCCATGATGGTGATTACTATTTTTTAGATACATTTTTGTCTCGTATACCATAGACCGGGCAACATTTCGTCTTCTTGTTTCATATTCGTCTGTTACTATTTTTGCTTTTGATTGACTTTTAAAAGGTTTTTTCTTCTACGACACATATTCTTTCGGTAATTAATACATGAGTACACATTTGCAACTTACATTGTACAACAAAAATCTTGGTTGCAAAATTCCTGGTCGAAACTCCATGCAGGGACCCCAATATCGTAGACTAATAAGAGGCCACGATGTGCAGCAAGCAATCCAACAAATGTCACCTCATTTAGCATTTCAAGGCATTATTACCGTAGCCTGCTACAACACGACAGCGCGCTTTACTGATGATGGAGTGTTTATACCATACATCCAATGTTTAATTTCTTACTACATAAAATCAGTAGTTGTAATAGATATTTATTACCATGCCGTTGAGGATGCCACTATACACAGGTGATTCTTTTTTAGTTAACCATAGAATACAAATAAGAACAAGGGAGACAAAGATAAAAAAAGGTTTAAAAAACAATTGTTGAAATGAATTAAATGAAAGCAACGAGCTAGACGAGTTAGAAAATCAATTCTTCCCGGGATAGCCCATCAATGCAATGTACCGTAGCCATAACCATAACCGTGAATGTCATAAAATAGGATACGCATCAAACTGGATTCGTTTATAATATCCAAGATTAAATGTTGAAGTTAATCTTGAAGTTGAGTATGTTGAGTACTCAGATGAGATAGGTTCCTGCGTTAGTGAAATAAAACATAAAATAAAAATGAACATAATACTCTTTGAGTAGAGGATAAAAAATTTGGACCAAACTCACTAGTATGAGAGGAGATAGCTCGTAGGGGTGACCTTACAAGACTGGAGTATCCAACTCCTGGATCAAGTTGAAAAGGGTCTCGTTCTTGTCAATGAAGTCATTGTTGACCAAGTTACATAAAACGAAGTCATTGCTGAAGTTGGTAATCAATTTTACAAAACCATCAACCTTTTCCTTGTCAGCTTCGATTAAGTTACTCAGCAAAATGTTGATCCACTCGGTGAACAAACGGTAGACTTCATCCTTCCAAGCCAAGAATGAGGTCTTCTCAACGATGGTTGGCTGCAAGATCTCTTCTCCCGGGAAAACACCCCAGGTGACAGCATTAATGTCATCATCCTTACAATTGGTAGATAAATGGCCATTCTTGTCTACAGCATAGTAACTGATAATGCTGGAAGAAGAATCACCTTGCGATCCATTGAAAGAGTCGACCTTATGCACTAATTGGTCGATCAAGTCCTTGTGACAGAAAAATTCCAAGTATTGCTTTTGGTAAACGTAACCGTTCTTTGGACCCCAACCGTAAACTTTTTCACTAGATTTAATAGCATTCAAAGCTGGTTGAGAGTTCATAGTGAAGAAACCCTTCTTGTTTAAGTTAATCAAGTTGTCTACAATCAAAGAAGTATCTTCTCCGATTGGTCCATCAGACCATGGTAACGATTTCAAGTCACCCTTTAAGTATGAAACAACAATATCAGATAAGTCTTGCAAGGTTTGAGGAGTTCCCCATAAGTCGTACGCCTTCTTTGGAGATTGTCTCAACAATTCAGCGGCACACAAATCAATGTCACCGAAAGCTGGAGATCTGGAATCACCCCATCTTCCGTTAGGGAACTCATCCCAGGTGGCTGTTCTAGTGATATAAGAATACTTTCTATTTTGCCAGAAAATAGGACGGATAGATTCCTTAGATCTAGTTGGATGTAAGGACTTTCTCCATGGCAATTCAGCTCCTCCAATGACTTCGTGAGATTTAACTGGTTCTATGATATTCAATTTTTCCAAAATCATGATGGTGGCTCTTTCCAAGTTCATAGTGTAGAAATGTAAGTGGTTGACGAAACCAGATTTGATCAACTTATCACACATTTCACTGACCAATTCAGTACCTCTTTCTCTGACTAAGTAATCATCGTCCTTGATTGGGTCCAAGACATCCAAGAAGTGCTGAGGAATTGTGATCTCAGACCATTTAGCTCTTCTGACAAAGGCAGCATAAGTAGAGATAGGCATGATACCTGGAATAATTGGAATGTCTACACCAATCTTTCTGATTTTAGCACACCACTTAACGAAGTTGTCTACGTCGTAGAACATCTGGGTGATGATGAAATCAGCTCCAGCATCACACTTTTCTTTCAAGTAGTGGAGAGTGTTGTCTTCGGAGTGTTCCTCAGGATGACCTTCAGGATAGGCAGCGACACCAATGTTGAAGTGGTCTCCATAGTTTTTACGGATATAGGCAATCAAGTCCTTGGCGTACTTGAAGTCACCAGTGGATTCCGATCCGTCCAATGGTGGATCTCCTCTCAAGGCCAAGATATTTTGACAACCGGACTGGTAAGCCTTCAGCAAGGCTTCCTCGATCAATTCGACCTTCATGTTGGTACATGTCAAGTGCATGCAAGTTTCCAACCCCAAAGTCGATTGCGATGTATATACCATTTCGTTGGTCAAACTGGACGATCTACCACCGGCATTCCAGGTGATGTCGATGAAAATCGGGTTTAAATCGTACATTCTGTCCATTCTGTCGTAGAGGTTCTGGACACCCTGCGACGTCTTGGGGACGAAGAACTCGAACGAGAACGTGGCTGGTGGTGGGTTGGCCGACGAGTGGGCCTGTGCCAATTTTTCAGATATTTTCATGGTGTAGTTAGGGCAGAGTTGCTAGTAGACGACGGCAATTGAGACAAACCAAACGGCGATTGCAATTCTTGTCGGGTGCGATGTAGACAACGGTGCTAAATGAGTGACCTAGAGTGAAGTGAAACCTACAAACACAGATCAAAAGAAACCATATAACTGAACATCGAAATTTCGCCAGTCTCGGTTCCTGGCCCAAAAATTATACAACCTCCAGTTAAACGTGCATATCGTACATACAAAAATTTTGTTGATTTGTTGTACACCGTTACCGCTATTTTGCCTAGTTCGTACAAGAGCATGTGATATGAGTAATAGGGTTGGGTGCCGGAAGGTGTCAAGAGCATTCTTATCGGAGAGGAAAGAGCGCTAGCGCTGTCCTGTGTGGGGAAGAGAGGTAGAGAACACAAACGGATGAGTATGTGAGGATGTGAGTACGATGGGGAGGATGAAGATGAACGAAGAAGAAAGAACTAACATCGAATGAGATAATAGACTGTGGCAAAGAGGTGCAATCGAAATAAAAAATCACAGAAATTGGCTTATTACCTACTTTAGGTAAGTAACTAACAATTAACAATTAAGTGAATGTCCATTCTCCTGAGCTACGAAATGGAAAATGGAGAATGTAACAGTGACTCCTGTAAGTAGTGTATATATGAAGTGCCTAATATTACATAATTATACCCGTTTCTTATATAATATATTATGTAGATTTTATTCGCTGCTGGAGCACATGCTGATCTATGGGATATTGGCTGCAAAAATCTATAATTCGTCGTGATCGAAGGCTTCATCGTCGTCATCGTCCACATCACCATGAGATGGAAATTCGTCGTCCAGATGAAACTCAGGTTCCTGGTTTTTGTGCTCCTCGAGTTCTTGCTGTTTCTGATCTTCGGCCAACTTGTCGTTGGACAACTTTACCAACTCCTGGATCTCTTCATCGTATACCACCCATTCAGGAATTAACCGTTTAGCACGGTCTAATTTGTTCTCTTTCGTCAAAGGATTGTTGCACAAGTCAATGGTCTTGGCCTTCTTCATGCTTTCGTCCGAACACCACGTTTCACACCAGAGCCACTCCTGCGGCAAGCTGAAAATCTTGATCAGTCTTTGCATGTTGTTGGGCAAATCCTGATCCAAGTTGGCCAATGAATTTGGATCGGCCGATAACTTCTGGTAGTGCGATCTCAATCTGTCACCAGCCGAAATCTGCCTGAATTTAACTAAGTCAACCACGTAAAGTGCACTGATATGATACTTCAAATCATCTTTCAAAACCTGCGTCCAGTATCCCTCTTTCCAAAACCGGAATCCTTCCATCTCCTTTCTAGAGTCACACATAGGAGTAAAACCGTATGGTGCGCCTTCCAAATCAAGATCAACTAACTCCTTCAAATCAGTCCTGACAATTTGGTCGGCATCTACAAAGATTACCTTGTCGAGATCTTGAGGAAATAACACATCCAAAAATAAGATCTTATATCCCCAAATGGATCTTTGTTTCTCTCTTTGCTTCCTTAAGAAGTTGGGCCACTTGTACGTAATAAGTTCAAATTGAACGTCATATTTCTCAGCGAGAAATGGTAATATCCTTTTAAAGTGCGAGGATATATAGTTCTCTATTATCCATATCTTAATCAGCCCTTTAGAATTTTTTCTCAATGATGCAGTCATTATGCTCAAGAATCTCTCATAGAGATGTCCGCTGGCAATAGTAAACACATTTATATCTGCGTGCTGCTGTTCATCTCTATTCTTATTTATTTTCAATACTGATTGCATCAATCCACCTTTTCTTGCAACTGGCTTGGCATGTCCAACATCACTATCCTTTGCAAAATCGATATTCTGGAATCCATCATTTTTCTTCAATCGTGGGTAGATCACATTTCCTTGCACATTGAGTACCGCGACTTGAGCATGCTCAACAGGAACATCGTTTACCACAAATCTATTCTCCGTTGCTGAGAGCAATGCGTAATGTCTCGAGCTTTTACCCTCCTTAATCGAAAGGCTCCAAATACCTGGAGAGGCATGTAATTGGAAGTAACCTAGTGTAGCCATTATTTTTGTATCGGTTACATTATATTCCTTCTCCAAAGTCAATGCAACTCCTGCTGGAACATTTCCATTCTTTATGTTTCGAGCATATCCTTCAACTATGATATTCTTTAGATCATAAATACCGTAAATTGATTTATTCTCGTAATTCTCAAACTTGATGTTATCTAAATCAACACCTATTGGACTTTCCTTGGTTGTAGTAATCCACCTTGTTGGAATGTCGAGTTCACTTGTTAAGATTTCGTTACTAGGCAAATGTTGGAACAAAACTGAATTATTAGATGCCCATTTACCTTCATCATCAAACTCAGGAGTGGACGCAGGGAAAACACCTTTATAAAAGCGCTTGATCTTAAGATCATCTAACGATTCGATTCTAGGCTGCAATATCACTCTTATATTAACGAAAGGAAATTCCTTGAAGGAATTGACAATCGAAAGCATCTTTTGTGAATATTCATCCACGGGGTCAACAATCAAAAGAATATCAATTTTCTTGCTTGAAGTATAAGGAGAGATATCGAAAGAATTGCTGACATCCAACTTGCTGAAATCAAACCTGGCGACATCTGCGATGTAGAACTTGTCGTCAAAATGGAAGGACTTTGTTACAACACTAGAAAATAAATCAAACCAATCTTGTAAACCTACAGTCGCAGTCTTCGGGTAGAAGTCCACTAACCTCTTGTCATCGAATATTACTGGATACGCGTCTACTACGTCAGTGAAGATGCTGATCCTTTGTGTGAACTCGTACTCAAGAAGAAGATCAAGGTCTTTTGAGCCTAATGTCGAGTCAAGACGGAAATATCTTGTGTTGAATAAAATAAAGTCATGATGAATTGGCAAATGCTTTGACTCCAATAAATTGAGAACCGCTTCGTCGGGCGAGTCCTTTGTCCGGACTTCATCAGCATCGGGAATAGCAGAAACCACACTATCAATGTGGCTCTGTGAAAGCTTCCTAAGATCAAATTTGCTAGTAAGAGTATCCAACACCTCTACATGAGGACCCGTGTTGATGAGTCTCACCTGAAACTCATGTTTTGACCTTTTGAGCTTTTTCAATAACTCCTGCAATTGAATACGCATCAATTTCCTAGAGAAATCGCCTATCAACCAAAATGTACCAGAGAGTTGATCCGAGGAATCCATTTTCTTGAATAAAATGGAATTCGAAATAAGATCCTTGTCAATGGCTTTGTATAGTATATCACTTGGTTCAATAGGTATTATTCTCAAGTTTCTTTCAGAAGCAGCATTTTCATATAGCAAGCTTTTTAATGACTTTCCTTCCGCAGTACCACTACGAATATATTGCTTCAATAAAGAGATATCCTGACTGAGTTGTTTTCCCATCGCAATTTGCCAATTTGGAGATGTCAAATCATAGATGACACCGTTGAATATTACAGAAGCTTGATCAATGGAGAACCTCCTTAAAGTACTCTGAAATATTTCTGGGTCGAATGAATCCTTTGGTGATTTGACAGTGTCAATCAATGCTTGTGTATCTTCGGTACCTGGAGACTCAAGGTACTTGTAGAGGAATGCTAAAGCTTCTTGAGGGTTGGAAGTATCGATGATATGATAGAACTTTTCGGCCAAGGTGAGATCTAACGGATCGTCACCAAGAACCGGAATTATTCCAACCTGTTGTGGTATCCCACTATCCAATATGATTTTCGAAAGCGTGAATAAGACCTTTAATTGCCCTTTATTCGCAAAATTTAAAGCAAACACTAAGTCGTGAACATTTTCTCTCAAGGGCGGTATCTGATTTGGCTTCAATCTGAATGAATCTGGTCCCAAGTAGACATCTTTTCTATCAGCAGAATATTGCTCATACGTCACGTCCTTTTCTATATCGTTCAAGAAAACAACTCCACGTCTTTCTTTTGTAGTATATGCGTAGTTGTATACCTTAAACCGATTCTCATTTTTACCCATTATAGTATTTCCATTACGGAATTGGGTTTGCTTCACGGCACTAAGCAAAGCAAACTTCACAATGAGGAATTTGGCTTGTTCAACAGAGAAACCTAACTCTTGCAAACTGTCAACAGTCTTCAATTCTTCCTGTAATTTATTGTACAACTTGAAAACATCGAGTTCAAGCTTGTGGATAGGAGAGCCATTGACATACAATCCATATGAGTCTTTTGAGAGTCCAATTTCCTCATTGGTGTTGACCACTTCTCTGGCTAAGTCTTCATCTCTATCCTTTGGAAGGTCAGCAATAAATGAAGCGTATTTTGGAAAGTCTTGAAGAATCGAAAGAAGCAATTCATACTTAGGTATATGCTTGTAGCCGTTGGCCTGAATGAATGAAGTCAATTTCAAGCCCAAAAACTCCAAAGATTCTTTCGATAGTGGATGCAATTCTTCCAATTGTGAAACTTTGTCGAGTTGCTTTCTTAAGTTAAGACGGGGCTTCTTGTTTTTCTTAGAATTCTTGGAAGTCGAAGATACATCTCTGTCGTCAATCACAACGTAGTCTGTCCTTTTTAGTGACAAATCCACTCCATATCCGGGCAATGTTTCAGGTCTCTTCTTCCCTTTAGGAGGAACGTATCTCCACACAAATCTTAATTTGCCCGACCTTGCACTTTCGTACAAGTTTTGGAAGAAGTCCAGGAAATGCTTGGATTCATGATTCGAATAGAGAACGAGCAATGGCGATTCTTCGTTGCCTCCAATTACTCTGTCGAATGGAAGGAGTTCTACATTGGACTTGGAATCAGTTTGTAAAGCATACAACTCGTCACTTGAACAATAAATCTTATCATTATACAAAAGCCACGTATCGAGTCCTTTGCCTGCTGAAGCAACCTTATTACCAAAGGAATCTGTTGCACATTCAGTCTTCAATCTTTCAGCAAATTCCGGCTCAATTACACTTGAATAGTAATCGTAGTGGGCCTGAACACGAGGAGTGTAGATCTTGTTGACGAAGTTGAAGTTAATGAAAGACTCCGAAGTTGGATCAAGATTCAAACTTTTCAAGGTGATTTCATACTTTTCCTTCTGAGTCAACGATTGGAAATCTTGGCCGTCGTCTTCATCGTCGTCATTGCTAACCACACCGGCCAATTTCAGTACGACAGGTATGTAAAATGACTCGTTCTGTGCTGCGATACTCTCCAAGAGGTTCAATTCAAACGCAGTTTCTATCCATGCTTGAAGCTCGATCTTCAATTGATTCCAGTTGTCTTCATTTGGACTTTCTTTACCGAGTGAAAAGCACGCTAGTATGAGAACGCTTAGCACGGTGCGAAGACCATACACCATATTCTATATTCTGTAACTTACCTAGAGTCTATGAGTGTACTCTTAAAACAATCACTAAACATTACTCTCCTTTCTTGATCCATAGAAACATAATATTTCACTACTACATAGTTAAGAAAACGCGGAGCCAATTTTTCAGGCCGACTATAGCCGCGCCTTCTCTACAGTGAATGTTAGTTGAGGTTAGTATGATATTACATGGTGTTATGGCATGACTCATAAATATTAGATCTAAGGTTGGTTACACCTAGTGGGTATTATACATGTTATACAAAGTTGAAAAATAAAAAAATAGAATAATAGAGCTAGCTAAAGTAATTCCTCGAAAGTAATCGTCTTCACTAGTTTCTTCTCCTGCTTAGGAGGTAAGGTCTTCTTAGTTCTGCGCTTTCCTGTTTTGCTTGTAGTCGGAATGGTGCTGTCAACAGTGCTGGTCACAGACCTGGCTGTGGCAGTAGCCGTGGTAGAACTCTCGCTAGGTTGGGTTATTTCTGTGACCTTCTTCTTCTTTTTCTTGGAGGGATTACGTCGTCTCTTCTCCTTTGGCTTATTGGTCGGCAGGTGGACTTCGATCTTATCGCCCTTCTCTAAGATCTGCTCAAAATTCAAGTGGGCAACCAACTTCCTTCTCGGATACTGTTCTTCGTCACCAAAGAATGTCCGTCCCGGCGAAGATGAAAAGGTGTACTGGATGCTTTCTTCTGTCTCCATGATCTCATCGGGTTTATCCAAAGAAGAATGCTTCTCATCATCAAACGAGGGCAAAAGCAGAGAGAATTGAACTTTCCGATGATCCTTGTGGCCATCATCCAGGTCTTCTGGGGAAGAATGCCTCAAAATTGATTTTGGTAATGTCATACATGATTTGGGTTGGTGGGGGGATTCAAGCTGTTTCTTATCTGCCTTTTCATTCTCCTCACACGCATCAATAATAATGATTTCATCATTGCTTTGGTCCCCATATTCCTCGCTGGTGAGATCTACAACATCCTTGTACAGTCGTGTCTTTTTGCCTTCATCAGTAGATGAAGTGGGCGTTACAGGTTCATGCTGTTGATTTCTTGTGACACTTTTGTCATCGCTATCATTATCCGATTGATCATCAACATCGATCTCAATTATGTCGAGTTCATCATTACCTGGCTCGACGTCACGAATATTGACATCACTGGGACACCACTTTGCATCTCGCATCCTCCTTTCCGCTGCTTCCAAAAGCAACTGTCTGAGTCGTCTTGGGTCATTCACCACCTTGGTAATTCTACCGCTAGTTGTTGCTCTTATCGCGTCTGATGTTCCTAACGCCGTTCCAAGTTTTCTCACTTCACCTTTATACTTTGGTTTACTAAGCTCTTTGATTCGCTTCTCCCTTTCAGAAACATATCCCCCAAATGGGTTGTACTTGCCACCCAACCTCTCTTCTTCACAACGGTAAGTAGTCAGGGCACCACCGTACTGGATATCTTCAAATCTCTTTTTCAAGCCGTCTAAGAACTTGTAGAACTTGTCGTCGTGAGCACTATATAAGTTGTGAGTTAGCTCATGAAGAAGCGTGCCAATGATATCTCCCATGGGATAGAACAGTCTATCGTTCGAGTGATATCGAAGCCGTATCAAGATCTTCTGGCCCCTATTGACATTCAACCCAAGTAGATTTGCATCCTTGGGGAACATCTCGCATAGAGTGCCCACTTTGAAGTTGTTTTCATGTACTATAGGTGCCACCATCTTGGCTGCCTGGTGGAGAAGATCGGCAGCATGACTCTTATCGGGGTACCTTATCAACGACGCTATCTTCTGGATATTTGACACAGGCGACGGTCTCTCAGGCTGTTTTGCCGTATTCTTTCGCTTGCTGCTGTTACTCTTTGCTTCGCGAACCATATCATAGTACAGTTATAGACAGAATATTATGTGGAGTTTAATGTTTATGTTACTTGACGTATTTTATATGTATGTACGTGTATGTGGACGTGATGAGTTCTAATGCGTGTCTGCCGTTTCTTGTAGAAAACTATCTCATTAACTCGTAAATAGCCGCCTGTTTGGGTGCTGCCAGAATGTTTTTAGGAAAAGAAATGAGAATTACCACAACGGAGGAAACGCGCAGAAGTGCACGGTAGAAGATGCTGCGAGGTTGTGATTGCAAAAAGGATTTGAGATTGCAAAAAATGAGCGGGAAGACGATAGGGAAGAATATGATGGGGAAGAATATGAAGGGGGAAAAGAATGAGCTGAGGGATTTGTTGAAAGTATGTCTATTTTTATGATAAGTTTTGTAGAGTATGTTAT
The DNA here is from genome assembly GCA_001599395.1 of Scheffersomyces lignosus. Taxonomy (NCBI): domain Eukaryota; kingdom Fungi; phylum Ascomycota; class Pichiomycetes; order Serinales; family Debaryomycetaceae; genus Scheffersomyces; species Scheffersomyces lignosus. The sequence goes on along the minus strand of BCGS01000003.1, from coordinate 408,808 downwards.
ATTTTGCGGTATGTGGTATGCTGTAAAAATAGGGGACAAGAAGGCGCTAATTGTTTACGCTATGTTAGTCTCTGTTTGCAATGTGCTGAGATTCCTTCATTTGATCATTTGATCATTTGCTCATTTGCTTGAAAGTTGCAGTGTTCTGTGTAATTAGACCTAACTTCTATAAAAATGCATATCGTCATTTCAAATATCAACTAGAACTACTTCAGTACATAGTGGTCTGCTCGTACAACTTGTCAATGAAAAGGGTAATAAATGAACCTGGGGTAGATGCATGCTGAGCAGCATCTGATCCTGCCAGATTATACACTTCAAGCGCCGCAACGACGGCGTCAAAGATATAAAACTCTCCTACCCCGTTACCGTCAGCTCTGGCTCCAAGAAAAGCGGCAATAGTACTTCCCAAAGAACAACCCGTTCCCGTAATATAACCCATTAACCTATTTCCTCCCTTAACTATGGCAGACTGTTTGTTCGAATCTACAATGTAGTTCACCTCACCGGTAATCACTACAACACATTGGAAGTCTTTGGCCACTTCGTATCCCAAATCAAGGATTTCAGGCTCTGTCAAAGATGCAATGGAGTCGACTCCCCTCATATCCCCTCCATTAAGTAAAATAGAAGGTGGAGAATAAGAGCTAGACAATCTTCCAATTGCCATGATTTCACCAACATTTCCCTTGATTACCGACACCTGTCCAGCATTTAAAAGAGCCTTGGTACATTGCAATCTTGCCTTAGACGCACCGCATGCTACTGGATCAAATACAACGTGTTTTCCATACTTGTTGTAAACTTGTAATGCATGCTTGAAGATTGCCATCAAACTTTCCGAAGGGGTACCCAAGTTCAATACTAAGGCAATATTGGGGATACCAGAAGCAAACTCTTCAAACTCTTCAGGTAATTCGGACATGATAGGTGATGCTCCAATAGCTAACGTCACATTGGCGCTGAAATTCTTGACTACATTGTTGGTAATATGGTGTACCAAGGGCTTTGCGGATCCGAGCTCAAACACTTTAGATTGGAGGGTGCTGTCAATGGTTCCTTGAGAGACGTTTCTTGTCCATGCCGGAGGAGTTTTGATGATGTGAGCTAAGTCTCTTGTTGCTTTTCCGGCGTCCTCAGCAGCCATGATACAAGAAACAATGGCTACTCCGTCTAGTTTATGCCCATTAACTTTACATTGAAACAAGACTTTGTCTGCATTGGAATGGTTGATTCCCCCAATAGCGACGCTCCGTATCTTATTCGTACTCTTGGTGTTATGTTCACCTAATATTCTGAGCATCTTTCTAATACCAAGAGGGCCCGTGCCTTCTGGGTCAGTGACGTCCTTCTTGGTATTCGTTTGGTAAACCGTTCCCAATCCCACATAGTCAGCAATGCTTTCAGTAACCACTACTTTGACTTGCTCCGGGGTAGAACAGGTCACACCTAAGATCTTGTTTGGACCCAATAACTTTCTAGCCAAAGCTGCTGGCATGTCATCTTGACCAATATGGACTCCCTCAGCATCAATTGCAAGGGCAACGTCAATTCTATCATTAATGATCAAAGGAATGCCTTTCTTTTTAGTTAATTCATGAACTTGCTTTGCTCTTTCCACGAAATCAAGCGTCAGAATCGACTTTTCACGTAATTGAACGAGAGTAGCTCCATTCTCAATTGCAGCCTCGACCTGCTTGAGAAATGTGGAAGACTCTGGGATCATAGTGGAATCCGTGACTAAATACAAAGAGTAGTCTACTTCAGTCATTTTTGGGATTTTTGATTCTTAGACGTACAAGAAAGAACAATTTCCTAACTTCTGTGAAGATTAGAGAAGACACAAATGCTTAAACGTTTAACTTTTCACTTGAGCACACTTCATCACTTTCTTGAAGAAGGTGATAGCAGATGGGTAATCTCGCACTCACCAGAAAATTAAGCGCATACAAATATACTCTTACAAGGCATATCCAATGACTACTGGCAACAGCAGATGAAAGCAGCAGCTTGTAGAGCAAAATTTATAACCATCTATAGTGGAAGAATCAATTGGGTCTCTTACAACACGACACCTTCTAGAAAGAAGATATTGGAGGACAGAAGATTGGAGAGTGAACCCTAGGAATTGTACATATTTAGCCATATGTAATTCCAAACCTTATCTGAGGCCAACCGCTAAGCGAGGTGTAGAAAGATGCGCTTTTTTGAGTCGACCTTGAAGATGACTCATTTAGAGTTTGTATTCTTCATTGCAGCAATTGGAAGAAGTTGGAATGGGTTAAAAGAGCTACGTATAAGAGTAATAGAGTGTATACTGTAGGAATAGAACTAAACACACTATTTTGATCATGGTTGGCGCTGCTCACAGAAGAAAGCTCGGAACCAACGAGAGGTACTACTTGTGCCGAGGAAATGAAGGCTACTACACGAACTTCAATATTACAGTGACGTATCCACACAGAATCAGCGTGGACTTGCTTTCCAATGCATTGAAAGGAATGACAACGAAAAATTCGTGGCTAAATCACAACTTCTTCAAAATAGATAACCAAGACGACTCTTCAGCCAATGGGCACAATTACGAAGTGAGATACGTTGATAAAATCAAATTCGAAGATGCAGTGACCTTCAAAAGTGTGGACAGCTTCGAGGGGAATGTATTGAGTGAGATCAATAACATTAAATGTCCAATGAATGTCCAATTGCCCTTATGGCGTCTTGTCGTACTTGAAGCATCGAATGGGAAGCAATATTTTTGTGGGGTATTTGACCATTCCATATTTGATGGGATGTCTGGTGCTCAATTCATGAAAGACTTAACAAAAGAGTTAAACGCAGCTGAAAAAACATATGAAGAATACTTATTTGACTACGAAAGGGATAAGAAGCTCTTACCAGAGACTATTCTTCCTGCTGTGGATACATTGACTGATTTATTCAAGCTTTCATTTATTGATATTCTTAAATACTATGCTAATAAGTACTTGCCCAATGTTGTTCTACTGATCTTCACGACAATCAGAAACTTGATTCTGCGTGATACCATGAAACCCAACCTAGGTGTGAATCCAGTTTTCAAGTGTGGAATCATAACAAAAGACCCTCGGACGAACTTTAGAATCCTAAAGTTCTCTAACGAACAAATCGAAAAAGTAGCTCAATTCTGTAGATCTCGAGATTTGACGATTACACCTTACTTTGACATTATTGCGGTAAAGTGCTTAGAAGAAACAATCTATAAGGCAGTAGATCCAAATACAGAATTCTCAACGATCAACCTCGTTGCTGTCAATGGAAGAAGATACTATGATCACTTCCAAGAGTTCCTCTATGGTGTCATGGTTTGTGGCGACCCAATACTTACACCACCGCTTAAGTTGGATCTTTTATCATACATGAAGTATTTTCATCGCACAATGATGGAGCGGATAAGAACCAAATCTTCGTTCAAGATTGTGGGACTCTATCGGTTTTACAACTTTTGGGATTTCTTCAAACAAAAGTTGAACAGGGCAGATGGTCGCTTTACTATTACGATTTCAAACTTGGGCAAGTTCGTTCAACCGAAGGGCCACTTTGAAGTTGAAGATATATACTTCGGACTGAATACTGCCATCACTTATCATTTTATTCTTAATATGAGCACTTCAGAAAAGGGCGGGTTGAATGTTGTCTTTGGGTATTTACCAGAATATGAGGATTTGTATGTGAATGACAAGAAGGTTATGGACATATTCTTCGAAAAATTCTATAATATGATTGTAGAATTCCCGACCAAGCAATAGTGTATAGTATTTATAAGCTTAAATTTCAATATATATGATCGTGACCGTTTAATCGAGATTCTCATCGCGCTCAACCTTTTCAAACTCACCAGCTTCTATCTGTAATGACGAAACAAGCGAATCTTTCTGTGTACTGTTATCCTTGCTAAGCAAACGCATTAAATCCCGACTTCGTCTAATTGAGTATTCTTCACATTTCTTGATTGTTCCACTAACATGGATGCAACGAATGAGGACATTACTACTCTCTATCTTGTCTATAAGCGTCAAAGCAGATATTACTGTTTGAAAAGACAGTCTACCACATCGTATTATCCCCGTGGAAGTTTTATTGCTGAAGTATTTGATTGAGACCAGTAAACCCGCCGTTCCAGAGCCGAAATCGCCGTAATTGTCTTGTATAGTTCTTCGTATAGCCTGTACTAGAGTCTTTGGGCTGATAGACGCTGGTGAAGTTTGGTGTAGAGTGAGAAGCGCATTCAGATACGATGAGCTGAAACTGTAAAATTCAGCAGAATCCGCAGTTGGAGGATAGACAACGTCAAATAGTATATATCTCTGCTTGAGCCTAACCATTTTACTTCTAAGAAACCACAACTACAAAGAAGCTATTCACTTCTGTTGCAAATATTTGCTTGTTAACATTTTTGATGCTCTGTAAAGTTAGTCTAAGTGCAGGAGCGTTAACTATGGGAGAAATTAGATGCGAAGGATGCAAAAAGAGCCACTGTATGAAGTCTCTAGTGTAACATAGTAGTTTTTAATGGTCGTATGCTATAGTCTTAGAGAGTTTATACTATAGTGTTAATGCACATATACGTAGTTACAATAATAATATAGAATAGCGCTCAGGTAAATATGACAAGGTCTCATTGATACATATGCTATACTCCTAATACATATTCTATACTCTTAATGATACGCTCTTAATGATACATTTACTATGGCCTTGAAGTACATATACTATAGGACATTATTTATATTACACTATTTTACATTCTATATGGTCAAGAACTTTTCTGTGATCATTCTGGCCAACAGCGAGTTGCCGTTTAAGTTGTAGATCAAGGTCAAATTATAGGCGGCGTCTATCAGAAGATCGTATATGGTGTCATCCGATAGCTCATCATGATAGCTCAATACTTTATCGTAATGGAATACTGCTAGAGAACTTAGTCCTAACATATGGAAGAGCCTTCCGAGATTGTACTCAATTTCCTGCAATTCGTATACTGTGGCATTTTTCTCCCGGAGATCCCTGTACTCCAAGATATAACTTATACCCTGCAAAAGCTGAATGTGCCTGTTTGTGCTCAATCTTTGCATAGATCTGTGTACATGTGCTAAGCCTAGCACCAAACAAATCATCGGATCTTTATCGTATTTTTTGTATGCTCGATTAAGATACACAACCGATGAAACATAACTTCTACTGCCTCCTAAAAGATTGGCATACACATACAAGAGATCCGGATGCTCCTTTGAAAGAGTCGTGCCCTTGAGATCACTCGTGATCGTAGCCATACCGGAAATCTTCTTTCCTTGTAATATCGAATCATGTGCCTTTAATTGACGCAAGAAGAATTTCTGATGGTTATAGTTGGTGAATGTTTCCCAAGACCTTATTCCAGAGGCAAAGCAGCAAATGAAAAATTTATAAATGAAGGGCGAGAACTGATTAGCTATAAGAAAGTATCTCACATATGTCGTAATTGTTGTACTCGATTCTTCCTTCTCGATACCAAAAGTTAGCTTTAAGATCCTTAGAAGAGCTTCCTTCTGCTTATCCTGGACGAAAACACTAACAGACATCGCAACCTCGACTATCTCATTGGCAGAATCGGTATTATGATCAAACTTAGAAAGAAATATTGCATATTGGACGAAAATAATGAACCATTCATCATAGTTTAGTCCACGGTACTCTGTTTTGGAAGTGAGAAATTGCCTGGAATAGTTTTCATCATTCACAATACCTTCATACAAGTTGTAAACTCTGGCCAACTTCTCGTCAATACCCATTTGTTTCTTTCTACGGTAAAGAACGATACCTTTGAATGTTCTGTTCTTATCACGAGGGAAGAAACTACGGACGTTCATAAACATCTCAACCAACTGAGATGCCAATTGCATCCATGCACTTACAGCCACTTCATCACCTGTTTTTGTCGATTCTTCTAATCTCTCCATACGACGATAAATCTCCAAGACTCTTCTTTTTGCGTGGTTCTCAATTTCCAACTTCTCTTGATCTGTTAATTTTGCCGACTTCGACCTTATCAATTTTTGGTTTTTGATTAATGACATATTATCTTCTTCGTGTTTGATTTCTGATTTCTCTTCACCTGACTCTTTGCTGACATTGCTTTGGTTAGAAACTTCCAACAATAATCTTCTCGATTTTACATCATCACCTAGGTGGTATAATGCTTCAGCCAATGCTAACTTATAGTCTAAGTTATCTGCATCGCCATGAAGGAGTGTCTCATAAGCCAGTTTAGCTTGTGCATAGTCTCCTACTTCCAAGAAGCACTTACCTAACAAATTGACCAACTCGGGGCTTTCACTCAAAACATCGCTTTGAGAGGCCCTTGTTAAGAAGGTCAATGCCTCTTCATGGTAGCCATGTTCTTCTAATGCTTTACCGGCTTCAAAGAAGAGATCAGAAACATCTTCTTTCTCTTCCAATAAGAACTCAAAGTGATGCATTGCCTCGTCCCTCTGATCTAATCCCAACCTCAAATTACCAATTTTATACCTGATGTCTATCGGTAACTCGTACTTCGCATCTAGTTTCTTAGACGGATTAGATATTTTATCCAATATTTGAAATCTTCTTTTGGGATCGTACTCAGCATCATCGTCCGCATCATCCCACCATGTTTCATTGCTACGATTCTGTATCCATCTTGAAGCAATTTTGATGACTTTGATTCCTACTCTCCATGAATGCTGTTGTATGTATAATTCCAAAAGGATGTTCAATTCGGGCCAACTAAATTTTGGATATTTCAGCTTGCTTTGTGCGTTCGGGGTAATGTTGCTGTCTAAAATTCTCATATATAAGTTGATGGCATCATTCAATCTCTTCTGTTCTACATAGACACTAGCCAAGTTTTTGATAATGTTTGCATCAGAAGGAAACAACTGGCGAACTCTTTGAAAGCCTTCCAACGCTCTTCCAAACTGCTTTTTCTCCTTGTATAAGATTGCTCTTTCAAGTACAAATCTGGAATTCTTATTTGGGTCTGATGAGATTGCTCTTGTGTAACAGTAAATAGCCTGATCAATGTGTCCCAATTCTGCACTAAGCTCTGCTACATTTCCCCAGAATGGGCTGTCCCATGGATGAATATTTGCTGCCAATAACCAATAATTACAACAGTCATTTAGTTTACCTTGTTGCTTGTAGATTTCTCCTAATGTTTTATAAGCACTGAAGTTCTTGGGATCCTTTTTAATCACTTCGAGGTATAAATTGAGAGCAACTTGGAAATCGTTTCTGACGAAGGCTTCGTTGGCTTGAGACAAGTTCAGTCTCACTTCTGGATCCAATTCTCTATTAGTACTTCTCATCATTTTACGTTTCCAATACGACTTTGAGGCTGCTGTCTTCCGTCCCTTGCTCTTCATTCTGAAGTTACCCGCGTGTCTCAATGCCTCTCTGAAATCGTAGTTCTCATCGTAGTCGTCTTCAACTGGTTGACCTTCTTCATCGAATTCGTCTTCCGATGAAGAAAAAACAAGCTGCCCATTATCTGACTCTTCGTCTTCACTATCGTCGTCATCCATATCGAAATCGTCTATCAATTGGTTAACTCTTTCATCGTCATCTACTTGCATTTCGTCCTCATCCACATCAGAAATGTCATCGTCGATCCTCGACACTTTGTTTGCTTCGTGGACTACGCCGGAACCCTCGCTGGTCTCAAACACGTTGGCCGACATCGGGAACTATTTGGGCTTGCGAAGTCGGTCAATTGGCGGTAATGTGTCTATCCTTCTAGGGTTCTTTTAGCTATGTCTAATGTTTATACTACTGATTTGAGAGATCTGCATTTTGCAGGCGCCCAAAGTCACGTGGAAGAGATTTTGGTACAGTTATCGAACGGTGCAATTTGGCACACTTGGTTTTGCAGGTTTGTTTGGTTCCCCATATTTGGTGCTCCAGGTTTTCTCCTGCTAGAAAGAGAGTTAACGATATACAATATTTTATATAACTGAATCTAGGTATATGCCCAAGCACCTGTCCATTTTTATAGCTATAAGCTATATTTTAGTATAAACAACAGTCTTCTACAATGTTTTATAGCACATATTTTGGCACATTGTATATCCACTACTTTACTAGATAGAGTATCACGGTAATACCACTGAATACCACTGAATACCACTGCAATATACCGGTGGTGCATATTAACCGTTGTCCTTCACTATAGATTCTAGATGCTAGCTACACATTCTATGACCCCCATATTATTCAACACAACACACTAATTTCCATATTTTCTCCCGTTCTTCGGTCTCGTTCCTCTAGCCACCTGCAACAATGACGGACTGCTCGTTCCGACTCACACGCTGATAATACACTTGTATTATTCACATCCCTTATGTGTGAAAAAAGCCGCATCACCACACCATGCTCTACGCTAGACTGTACCACATTTCCATTTTCTAAGCCGTTACACCTAGGCTCTTTCCTGCCAGTGCTAAAGTTTATCAGCTTGTAAATAATTATTTATTATATACCCAATGTCCCATATTTTACGAGCCAATTCCATGTGAACTATCATCTTAGGTCATTTGTGCTCCCCTCTCCCCATTCTTCCTCTTTTCTTACCGTCATACTGTCTATACGAACAGTCTTGTGATCATGTGACGCATAAGTTCTCTCTTTGTCGTGTCTCCACCACGACTCTTCCGTAGACTTTCGAGAACACCAACTACAACAAAAAGAAATGCCATTTGGTTACCTGATTAAGCTTTGGTTGTGTAGCAGTTCTTGTTGTAATTCTTCACCAGACGTATAAGAAGACACCAGCGGCTCATAATCGGCTCTCTTGGACAGAATATACATCCCCCCAAATCCGCGCTTTTAGTTCGATTTTTGTTCATCTTTTCTCTTGCAGACTCCATTGTACTGCTGCTAGGATCAACCCCAGACGTTGCCCGTGAAAGCCTTATTGTTACCTGAGTGTGAAATATCTCTATCCAAAACACCAACACAAAAATCACACACTATGGCCGACTTAAGAAGAGTGGCCATGTCCAACACCAACCTCAAGAGCATGCCGAGCTCGGCCATCAACTCAGGTGCTTCCACTCCTCGTATGGAGAAAAGCGACTCGGTCGTCAACTTGACCAAACCCTCGTTGTATGGTATCTACGACGACTCCTTGCTCAACTTGAGCAAGGATATCAACGAGTCCGACATTGAAATCAACATGATCAAAAGCGACAGCATCTCGTCCACAAACTCGGACTCTACGGCTTCAGCAGCCTCTGGCCGCCGGGAATCAAAATCAATGGCAAAATTGCCAATTCTCATCAAGATCGTGATCTTGTCGTCATCTGCATTTATTTATAATGAAATTACGAAGCATATCAACTACAACCATTTCGGAGGCAACCAGTTGGCCAACTTCCCATTGACCATTACCAATGTCTTTGTGTTCTCTCTTCTTGAGAAATTGAAGTTGGGCCATTATGTACCGATTCAAGGCGAGTTTATCCAAGTGGCCGACCTTGTATTTGCATTGACAGTTCAAGGCTTGACGATGAGTTTGGTGCATCCAGTAATGGACTTGGTCTTGCCAACCAATTTCTCCAAGAGATTATTATCTTCAAACCCATATCCGCATGCATCTACCAGCTACTCAAATTTATTCAACGACTTGCTTCGTGCATCCATCACCTTCTTGGGTATCAGTTACGCCATCCGCAAAATCGAATGGAGCTCATTTTTACAGGTATCCATCATCTGGTCGCTTATGAACCCAGGCTTATGGTTATTGTTAGATGGTACACTTTCCGGCTTTCTTTCGAGTTTGGTAGTATCTGGAGTAGCATGTGTGTTGGTTTACTTCGATAATTACGCGCTTGTCAATGAATACTTCAACCGCGAGCAAGAAAACTCCATTGCCATTTGGTTGTGGGTCAGCAGTTTCTTCTTCTGTGGATTGATCATTTTTGGTAAGATCGGTAGAGGGTTATTTGGAAACTTGCAATCTCTCAGTCGTTAATAAGGCCAAGTCTTATATGCATAGTATATAATAGAGTACCTAACTAATTCAAAAAGTGCTAACTAAACGCTAAAATTTAAATACACAAACTTCAAAGCGTATAATAATGTTAGTGACGCAGCGAACCTAGCAGTCCGATACGTTTGTAATGTTAGTACATGAGATTCGGGTGTTATCTAACAAGTGTACTACAACTGAAAGACCGCCCAAGTAGGCTTTATTCTTTGGGTTTAAAGAAAGGTAGGGGTCAATGTAGCTGGTGTCAATCGAGGGATAGCTAATATTGCCGTGCTTACCTGCCAAATCTCCAACCTCTTTGGTTGCAGGCGTAAGATTTGTAGTAGCACCTCCATATGGATTCAAGTGGTTTAAAGTCCCCATACAGTCACCGTTAGATGGTACAGGCCTTTCGTGGATATGATATGGGAAAGGGCCGCCAGCATTCGGGAAACCGTTCAATTTTACTGTGACTTTCACAAATCCTTTGGGTGTCGAGGTGAACTTGACAAAGCCGGTAATACAGTATTTATCGTTGGGCACGAAGTGAGCAACATACTTGGCCCCTTGTGGGGAGTCATGGGAGATAGGTGCATCAGCACTAGCTGCGAATGAGAAGATTGCAAGAGCTGGGAAAAGATACTTGAAGGAGACCATATTGGTGAGATGATTTGATATCGAGTAGGAGTTTTAGCTATATCTAGATTCCACTCTGAGCAGTATTTATAGTCGTTGGATACAGAATGGACGGAATATGTCTAATGTTCAATAAGGGGTCTCCCTATAATTTTGCATCCTATTGCAGCCTGGATACTTTACTGCACGACTGTGCACCTAGAGGTGAAGCAACTGACAATTCTAAGACCCCTCGAATGCCTTTTAGCAACATATGGTTGATCATCCCGATCAATCCTAGGACTTTGTATACCCTCTATTCATCTATTTTAATGCATATTATCCTCTTCTGGTGCATAAACTCACACGGACCCTCTTAAATTTGCATCCATTAGGGACGCTTTATGGAAAAACATGAAACCTGCAGATACACTGTCAACTATTCATTCTACTGGTATGATAACATGGACAATAGCCAGCCACCATTTTTACTCCTCGTTTCATAATTCTTCTCCCAACTAACAGTCACATTAACCTCTCTTTCCATTTCACATTCCATTTGTCCTTGCCTCACCAGAATCCACCTTGCCCAATAGATAAACATACACTTCACGCTCAATCTATTTGCACACACAACAACCCTACCACAACATTACAGAGAGACCATCTCTACCTGCACATAACCCATCCACTCACTCTTCCACCGCCGCACGACCTTTCCCTTTTGTGCCATTTCTCATTTTTATCCAATTACTTGACAGAATTTAACCATGACAAAAGCAGCACTCAAGACGATACAGAGTATCTAGTACACGTACCCAAGCACTATACACCATGTCGGGCGGTCCTGTTCCAGTATGGAAGAAATACACTACACAATCGACAGGTATCTGGGAAAAAGTCAGGAAGATTCTCTCGTTGGTGCCAAACAGATCGTCTGGTAACCCTCTTGTCGCTCTCTTTCGTGTTGAACCACCAGGAGCCAGAATCCAAGATGCCAAAAAGTACAAAGACCCAATAACCTTGCCAGCGGGCGACATACAGGGAAACCCATACTTCAAAAGAGATTACAGAAGAAACTACCCTCAAGTCCACGGCTTCAACCAGACTAAGATCTCTGGATTGTTGCAATTGGGCTCTGCCAACAAGCCAAGAATCTCCATCGGTAACAAGGGTACCGAAGAGTTATCTGTTTACATTGACCCATCCAAGGAGATCAGTTTGGCTAACACCTTGGCCAGTGTTCCTGCCGATGTCATCAAAGGTGAATTATTGGGCAGCTCCGGCGAACCTATTGTAGCTCCATCTTTGAACAAGTTCAACTGGGCCATCTTGCAAGAACCAGAGCATGGTATGTTCACTGACCAATACCCATGTCGTATTTTCACCGAGAAGAAGCCAGCTCCAGCAGCTGCCGCTCAGTAAAGTGGGTAGAGTGCACTTCCGAGTTTGCTTTCCATATTTATTTACTGAAGTCTTCGACGAAACACAATGAGACCGGAGTTTGAAGTCGTTACATCATCACATTACATTAGTGGGACTTTGAGCTTGCTTTCATCACAGCATTCTTCATATATTACTCATATATACATTACATCAATTCGTTTATATTTCTAGTTTGTAGTTTACATATATACATTATTTGACAACAAGCAAGTAAAGAGACCATCACCATGGTCCCAACTCCATAGTCGTAGTGCTATTTACGTTACTCTACGATGTTGACATGCTATTAAAACGTAGGTCGGTAGCTGATTCTTGGGAATATTCGTGTTAGTCCGTATGTCCCAAACCAGCTGCTTAAATACTTCAAAACTCTTATCTTTTCGGAGTCGCCATCAGCGATGGAGATGTCTATAAATTGACTTACGGCCTCTAACGTTTGACATGGATGAATTGACATCCATGAGGTGTTCAAAAGTTCGTGGGACTCGATTGTGAAAGTGTAGTCTTCTTTCTGAGTCTTGGTTCCAGGCCCGATTCCCAAGAGATCGGTATACTCATCACATTGCTCCACATTTAGCATTAGCTGGTCAGTGTCATCGTAGATTCTGAAATGAAGGATAGGAACCATATAGAAGTCACTATACGATATAGTGAACTCTATTTTCAACCGAATCCCGCCTTCTTTTGCTCCCGTTACTTCTATAGATGTGAAAGATAAGAACTTTGTGGGTGTTACAGTTTTGACATAATTATTTAATATTTTGATAGAACCATGCATCGATGACGTAGTGTTGACGTAGGTCAATTTGTCAAGTAGGAGTTCATTGAAGTCTGCAATGTAGTTGTTGAATGCCTCGTTTGATAGTTGGTACATTGCCATGGTAAAGAAGCAGAAGAAAGAAGGAGATTCTTAAAATTGTGCTCTCCAGTTTGACTTTAATTGTCTACTTGTCTCATCTCTACCATGAATTGATACTCGATCTCCCTAATTCATATGAGGCTCTACATGTGCTCCAATTGTAGTATTGCCAAGAATAAAGAAGTGGTTCATACAATAGTACAACATTTCTTCCCCTGGATTGAGGATGTTGGTTACAGTATTATTCTACAGTTATCTCAACAAATAGTATCTCTCATAATTGGATACAGAGTATCCGTTTCGTTATATTCCAAATCAAACACAGTATAATCCCTTCAACTAAAGAGGTGCAGAGTAGTTCCCGGAGTAGCGATGTGGTACAGAATGGGTTGCCATTGGCTGTTCTTTCAGATTCACACTGGGCTCAGTGCTATCTCAGAAAACACTTGCAAGCTAAGATGCTAAGATTGCGAGATTTCCTTCACTTTCTTGATCAGTTCTAAGAAATTGTCGTCCTCGATCTCAAAGCTGGTCCTGATGTTATAGCCGATTCAATTGGCTTCAATGGAAGCAAACTGTGATAATTATATATATAAATAGTGGTGGAAGCAATAAGAATAGAAGAAATTCAGTAATAGTGGTGGTCAGAAAGCATACCGAAGCACAATCACAAAACAATTTCCCAATTGTTCATAGACTGACCATTGCGGCTCCTGATGCTGAGTGGAAACGCAAATATGTACATATTCCGTTAGATGAATGAGCGGCGTGCCACTTGGTTGCAGGGAGTTTAACACATTGTTCAGGAGACACTTATTTAGCGTCACTTTCGGTCTCTTCTCCTGTTTCATCGGGAGTTGATTCGTTCAACAAGCTTGATTTGCCGTTGTATAATATTCCAGCGTTGCTGGCGCTGATGGAGTTTCTGTTGGACATCTCCTTGACCTTTTCAGCGTTGGGATGCTTCATAGGTATTCCACCAGGAAGGCCTGATTTGAATCCACCCCCGAGTTGTTTCTGCATGGCGTAATCACCGCTGTCGAAGTACTTCTTGTCCTGGAATTTCGAGGTCAAGATCTGCTGGGTGGTAGGTAACTTGCCGTACATTCTGTAGATCCTTAATTCCTGGGGAGACAACTTGGACAAGTCTATATTCTGGGTGTTTTTTGGTGGACCCAACGGGTCGTCTTCATGCAAGGACATTTCTGGTCGTCGATTGAGGTTGTTTCAGGTGCTATAGATAAACGAAAGCTCCTTGTTACTGTGGAAGAAAGAAGAAACGTTTCCTGGGGATTGCTGATGATGCTACAAATTTAGAGGAGTCAAATCGACTGAAGTGCGGTCACGTGGAAAGGGTGGGATTTGAGAATGGTAGCACTGTAACATCCTGCCGCAGTACCTTTACAGGAAGAGATCGGTGGGTCCTATTGTTAGTAGGTGGTGGTCGTGGTTGGTGTGGGGCAGTAAGCAGGTAGTAAGTGGTAGGTAGTTCGTGGCATGATTGCATGGTTGAGATAGAGTGAGAGGGTCTCTATGTAGAATGACACTAGTATATGTGTAAATTTACATATATATTTTACTGTGACTAATTTTAATTTGTATGAAAGACAGGTGCTATTATTATGTATTTACTTTGTTTGTAGTTATTATGTACTTGCTATGTACTGCCATATTAGTATGTGTATAGTGCTATATAATTACTATGTACCTACAGTGTCTATAATTATTATGTCTCTGTAATATAGTATCTACTCTATGTGTTATTATGTATTTACTACAGTCTATGCGATTCGCAGCTCTATATGTTAACTATGCTATTGTATAGAGCAGGTACTACTACTGTCACTACCAAGACAGTGATGTCAACGAGGTACACTATGAACCCGTAGAGTTCCAATGGGATTGGTAGCCATGCAAGGGGTAATTTTGTTATGTAGAGCTGGAAAGGGACCTCGGCATATTTCAGTAAGAATCGGGCTGGGTCATTGGTGTAGGCATTGAACTCGTAGGTGATCTCGAAGTAGATGTCCAAGCCGGAAGACTGGTCGTCTTCCACACCTGTAAGATCTCGAGTTGTCAAGAATCTGTGGCCCAACAGGAACGAATACGGATATGTGGCCGGCCAACACAACTTCATATTGAGCATATCGTTGGACTGGAACACCAGATCATTGTAATTGTTAACCTTGATAAGCAAGGTCTTTTTCGGGCTCGTAGTGGAGTCGTAGTCATTGAGTATGATTTTGTTAGACACTAAGATTCCGTTTCTACGGCTGTCAATAGTCTCAATTGGGTAATCAAAGAGTACCGAGTGGGTGTCGTTCAATCGAACAATATCCCTATTCACGGCTTGTGCTTCATCTAGCGACTCCGGGTGTTCGTTAATATTGAAATAGTATGGGATTTTCAACAAATAGGTCTCAGTGTTGCACAACCCCAATTGGGCAAAAAAGACCAAATTCACTACAGTACGTAAAACCAAGCTCGTTCTCATAATACTTCCCAACGGTATACTCGTGACTTCTATTCTATTTCACTCGTAGCCTCTACTTACTACCTTACTCTTCTCTGATTCAATCCTCCAGGTCGATATTTCACGATGCAACCGTCTGTTTTACATGCACTACCACATAGTTAGTGGTATCTCTGCCTCTGTTCCTGTTGTTGTATGACTCTATATAGACTATGGTGAATGAATGGACTACTTGTGCTACACAGATAGTATAGTAATTTATATCACATTAAATCATTAAATCTCTAAATCTCTAAATTTCCAAATCTCTAAATTTCCAAATCTCAAACTACTAAATCTCTATAATGGTCAAACGAAACCAGGGTATCTCGCAGCAGCGTCAATAAGAGCTTGCTCTCTCATCTTTGCAAACTCTTCCTCTCGTTCCTTCTCTCGCTCCTTCTCTCGCTCCTTCTCCTGTTGTTTCTCCATGCTTATTGCCACCCTCAACTTTAACTTCATCTGCGGGAAGAGAATGGCGGCGTCCTTCTGGATCTCGGTCATCGTCTCCTCGCAGTCCTCTTGTATTGGATCGAGAACAAGAATATCAAGTAGCTCTAAATTGTTCTCGCCTCTCTCAATCGAGCGTAAGTACCCTTGGAAGTTGTGAAGATTCAATAACCATCCGTGACATTTCAACCTCCTCAATTTGGGGTGAGACTTTCCGTTGATGAACTTCTTGAATAACCGGAAGGACCATACTCTACCAAAGGCGCGTGGATACAACGTCGTCTGCCCAGAGAGATCGCTATGCGATATATCGATCTCGATGGTCTCAACACTTCCTAGACTGCCATCGTCTTGATCAAGAAGAAATACATTGAACCGTTCAGATAAAACGAATGCATTTGAACGGATGTAGTTCAAACTAAGAAGTTTCAACAGCTCCTTCACATTGAACTGCGATAATTGGAAGGGAAAAGCCCATGTACAATCGGATAACCGCAATTCCCTTAGTGTCAGAATTCCTACTTCGTCCTCTTTCTCCCAATTGAAATGGTATTTAGTAAGGTTTAATTTGGTCAAGCCTTTGAATCCACTTACATGGTTTAGGTGGAAGATTCTGGGGCTTGTGGTAGCACCGGTATTTCTGACCAACTGGTTTATATTCTTCGGGTTAGACGTCAAGAACTCGTCCTGCGACTCTACATGGTTTTGCTCGTAGTACAAGCTTATCTCGTTGATGTTAGTGTTTGATCTGTACTTCAACCAATTCGAGGAATTGCTCGTATTGATAAGCAAATGCTGCAAAGACGGCAATTTCTGGTCATTGATAAGCAAAGTGAAGATATCAGTATGAAATTCGCCGTACGAGTAGCAGTCGATAATTCTCAATTGCCTGATGGTTTGCCGGAATTGGGCGAATAAGTTGTCTTTGTCGTCCTTTTCGATTTCTGCCAACAACGACTGCCAAGTCGTTTTTATGCTTCCAAACACATGATGCAACAAGGCGCTGCGATATCTTGTGCTCACACAAGATAAATGTATGACATCGGAACGGTCCAAATTCTGGAAAACAAGCAACTGGGTGTCTACTGGTAAGCTCAAGAAGTCGATACCTTCATATTCCTCCAATTTGTATTTTTTGTCGCTAGGAAAGTTATCGTCTTCACCATCCATCACTGTTCTTTTCATCGAACCACTAAACAGAATTCGCGTAACCAAACGAAAGAAAAAAGTTAGCGACAGGTAGTATTATAGTAAAGGCGATACTTGTTGGTATCAAGTGTTCCGTATCGTTGCAGTAGCGTTGGATTCGTGTGTGCGCTTTCTCCTGCTAGTGGAACCGGATTATGAGATTTGTGTAGATGGCGTTGATGAATTTGCTTGCGATCATATATCGTAATATCCGGAACGATGTGATAGATAACCTCGTGAATCAGATGCCTGTGATGTTGATCGTGAATCCCGAGATGTTCGAGCCGCCGTTCACCAATGCGTTTGACGAGTGCTTCAATGTCACCAACTCTTCTATGCTAGGAAACCGGTTCTCTGAGTACGAGGTGGTCAACTATTTGCTCGTGGGGTTATCTATATTATTGGCCGGCTTCGACGTTATCTACAGTGTGCTACGATTACTTCTCGCGGGGACACTTTTGGGCCTCACCGTCGGGTTGACGCTCTTTTTCTTGATCTGGGTCTACGTCACCTATAGCCGTCGCTGGAAGTTGGTGATAATGTTCTTCAACGACAACGAATGCAATGGCATCTGGTGAACCACAGAGACCCTCGAATTTACCCGCCCTCGGCACCGTTCATGAAATGGGCCTCACTCGAAAAAATGTACACTACGAACTGAAAAACAGAGTAACAAACAATATATATAGAAGAGGAGTAGGAAGCAGAGGTATGGACGCTTAGGCACATTTGCCAGTTGTAAATACCTAGAGATGACATCGCAAAAACCTGTCAATGGCGGGCCGGCCTTTTCTGGAGCGAACAGGCATTTTGGCAGCTCGTTTTTCTTGTCGTTGGCCGTGTTCACGTTGACGATCTTGATATTACATAAGTACGATGTTGTGAACTACTTTCGAGAGTACACGATAATAGGAGCGTCCGGCCCGTCGCTGGCGCTGGTGGGGTCTTCTGGGAGGGTATTTGACAGTGTGGAGTTCAACCCGAGCGATCGCTTCCATATTCACGACAATTTCAAGTATGGGTGGATCGTCACCGTAGCATTCATCATTATCGCAAGTTTGCTTCTCAGCATGAAATAAATTTGTCATTCGCACATTAGATTACGTACATATGTACATAGTTGCATCTACCGTACTAGGTATACCAATATTACATGAATAACGCCGCATGGCCTGCTCATTACAAGCGAAATAGAGCTCTTGTAGAATGTACCGACATGGCCATAATTACGATCCTTTCATATGCTAGGGCCACACTTTGCCCTGACCGAATGAAGCAAGGTTTACGGATAGCTGGACTGTAATCGGTGCTACGCAGGAAAATAGAACATTTGCCAGATTCTTAGCATTCGGTGGCTAGGCGACTGCTCTGCTGCTGTATGCATTATCTAGCTCTTCTAGATGTTCTGTGTCTCCGAGTATAAGTTTCTTTTGTGGCATGTCACTACGTCATAGTCTGAGCAAGCATTGTCGAGCTGTTCTGGTGATGGTGACATGCCCGTAAAACGTGATAGTACGCCATACCAAGAGCTAAATCGCTAATTCAAACTCATCGGGTTAGCTGTCGATGAGCGTACAGGGCTTATGGTATCTAAATTCAATCCCGCCAATGCTAGCAACCGATATCTAAAAATCCGATTGCGTCATTTCCTAATAAGTAATTAAACAATCCACAATTATTCGACCCGTAGATGCATCCCAAAAACGGCATTGTTTAATCGGGGTTGGAATACGAATTTTTGTTTCTTTTGCTTGAAGTATTTTGCAGAACCTTCATTTCTCCGGATGTTTCAAGGGCATCTTATCGTATTATAAAAGGTATATAATATCGCTAAATCTTGTTTTTTTTTGTAGGCACTCTAACAATTATAATTTCGCCAACGCCCTTTAGCATTCAAGACCCACGATGACGGGCTTAGCCAGAAATTATGACGAGTCTCTCCAGGTGAAGCAGCCAAGCGACCTCGAAAAGGCATCTCTCGACTTCGATGCAACCTCCAAGGAAAACGAGTACGACTCCTCCGAGTATGATAACGCTGAAGTGTTCCTCCAGAAGGAAGTCGAGGAAGAAGCCAACCACGATATCAACTACAGAAATTGCTCTTGGCAAAAGACAGCCGGGTTACTCTTCAGTGAGTACATCTGTTTGGCTATCATGTCGTTCCCTTGGAGTTATTCCGTGTTGGGACTCGGCTTGGGATTAATTGTTACAGTCATTGTTGCATTGTTTGTTCTTTACACTGGTTTAATTATCTCCGACTACTGTGCTGCCTATCCACACTTGACCAACGTGTGTGATATCGGTCAACACCTTTTCTGGGGAAAGAGATGGGTCTGGTACCTTACTGCAGTCTGCTTCTTGTTAAATAATACTTTAATTCAATCATTGCATGTTTTGGTGGGAGCTAAGTATTTCAACACCATTAGTGACAACAAGACGATCTGTTCTATCGTCTTCGGTGTAATCACAGCTATCATTTGTTTCTTATTTTCCTTACCAAGAACTTTCTCACATATGTCGTCAGTTGGTTATTTCTCTGCAGTTACCATGTTCATCGCTGTGTTGCTTTCCATGATTTTCGCCGGTATTCAGGACCATCCTAATGGCTGGAAGGCTGCCACCGATTTACCAGTCCACTACACTGCTTGGCCAGAAAAGGGTACCACATACGTCAGTATTATGTCTGCGGTGTTGAACATCGTCTACACATTTGTTGGTCAAATCACATACCCTTCTTTCATTTCCCAAATGAAACAACCAAAGGAGTTCAAGAAGGCTTTATGGGTTGTCACAATTTGTGAGTTAATTGTTTTTGCTTTAGCTGGCTCCATTGTTTACGTTTACGTTGGTAATAATTACATCACTGCACCAGCATTTGGTTCCTTGACTGGTAACTTCAAGAAGATTGCATTCAGTTTTGCCCTTCCAACTATCATCTTCTTAGGTGCCTTGTACAGTAATGTGTCGTCACAATTTTTATTCCAAGAAATTTTCTCCAAGGATTCCATCCACAGAAACCAGCACACTGTCAAGGGATGGTTAGTTTGGGGTGGATTGAATGCCATTCTTTGGGTTTTTGCTTTCATCATTGCTGAAGTCATTCCATTCTTCCTGGACCTTTTGTCTTTGATGTCTTCCTTATTTGATTGCTCGTTTGGTTTCTTCTTCTGGGCCAGAGCCTTCTTCAAGTTAAAGAAGTTGCACTACAAGAAAACTGAGAAAGTGGATCTTACAACTTTAGAAGTATTCAAGAGATCTTCTGTTGTAACGAAATTGGAGTTCCTCTTGAACTATTTGATTGTTATCATCGGATTCTACATCTTGGGCCCGGGTTTGTATGCCACCATCCAAAGTATTATATGGTCATACCAGGAGAGTTTGTACGGAAAACCTTTCTCGTGTGCCAGTAATGGTTTATAATAGAGTCTATTCGTCATCGAATCGAGTCGTTCATTTTATAGGTAATTTCTAAATATTAATAAAGCTTGCTTTTAATAGATTTGCACCCATTTTCGCGCTGCTTATTTTTTGGTTATCGTTATCGTAAAGTTAGATGGAGGATTGGTACTAGATTGAACACATAGAAGTGTACACTATTTTGAATTTGATATGAGTACATAGGTAATCTCGTACTTATATTGGTAAGGCTAAATGTTAAATTCGTGCTGTGAAAAAAGTCTCCTTCGAATTTGTCTAAATCACTACTGTTACTCTACATTCTATTTGTCTATTGATATGTCTATTGGTATATCTATATAATTTAATACAATCTAGAGAGTTGACTCCTTCGTATCCCAAATGATAGTTACCGGTCCATCATTGACTAGTCCAACATCCATCATGGCTCCGAATTCACCATCTTTCACCTTGGAATCCTCGCCCAATCCAGTTCTCAACTGCTCTAAGAAACTGTTATACAACACAGAGGCATGTTCACCCTTGGCTGCTTTATGGAAATCGGGCTTAGTCCCCTTCTTGATTGTACCGTATAACGTGAACTGACTCACGGCCAATATTTCACCTTCTACGTCCACCACGGACTTGGCCCACGGCTTGCCGTACCATTTAGTCTTGGTCTGTGGAGGGTGGGACAAGTCTTCAAAGACACGAAGGCTGAGGATTTTTCTCGACAACTTCGCCACATCCTCTTCGGTGTCGGTGGTTGAAATACCAACCAAGAGCATGAGCCCCTTTCCTATGCTTAATCGTAGTTAGTAACTGACGCCATTTCTCGAATGCCCTGCGAGCCTAATACTTACGAAGAAATCACCTTTTCATCGACTGTGACCGAAGCCAGCTTCACTTTCTGTATAACCACTCTCATTGTTGTGTTTACAGTACGTACACTTGACCAGTCTATCTTTTACCTATGTCCTGTTCTAAAGAGGTCGTAGTGTCAGCAAGTTGCATTTCCTTTGACTCAAATTTTTTGAACGAGCATTTTTTGACGGTGAGCTTTAGTCACAAGACTACTAAACCTCTAGAGTCGAAGTATGTGCCAAGGCGAAAACCTACATTGATCAGTATATAACTACAAAGAAAGACACTAGGACAGAAGTCGATAATCAAAAAAAAATATTGTACTTTTATAATGTCACTATTAATCCCAAGAGATTCGGACTACTACTATACTCTCTTAAAACTCCTGCTCAACGATCATCACTTAAGATGAACAGACAGAAATACTTGATTCCAGCAAATATCTCCTTACCAACTGGTTCAATGTATTTTCCTGGAAGCAAGAAACCGTGGCTACCACTGTCTCTTAATTTTAATTGGTATGCCCAATAGGCTCTGTTGTGATACATGTAGTCCAAACCGTTACCCGCACCCAAATCTGGCAAGAGATCCACATCTTTGTCTATACAAGCAGGCAAGACGCTGTATGCCTTTCCAGATTGCAATCTGATGGCCTTGGAAATACCGTACGCCAATTCAATCAAGTTCTCTTCGTCTCTTGGCATTTCACTACAAGAGTAAGCATATGGGTATAAGACCTCTTCAGCATATGAGTGCAAGTCAATGTAACCCCAAATCTTGTGGTCATTGTTTGTTGTATTCAAGTATTGTTCCCAGATTTGTGTCTCGATAGCTTCGAATGGAACTTCTCCACTGTACTCCTCACCACATGCCCAGTCAGACGACTTTGTCCAGTGGAAGTCGAACGAATGGTCAATGTCGATACCAAAGCATCTAGGGTAGATGGTTTCCTGCCTGTTCTTTCTCCATAATCTGTCAGTTGTCCAGGTGTACTCGTATCCATCTGGGTTTGAGACTGGAATGAACAAGAAGTCCAATTGCTTGAATACCTTGGAGTTTGGGTTCTCTGCGTAAAGTTGTAACAATTCATAAATAGTGTATAACACTGAAGAGACAGAGATCCATTCTCTAGCATGCACACCTCCGGTCACCACAATTGTCTTTCTGTCTCCATGTTCGTCATTGTTAGGTACATGGAAGTGAACGACTTTGTAGGATCTGTGTTCGTATGTGTGTCCTATATCCTCCAAAGTGATAATATTAGGGTATGTTTGTTGAAGAATCTCCAACCAAGCGTCAATAGTCTCCAAAGGTCTGTATTCCTTGAAGAAAAGCTCGGACAAGGCATTAAGCTTCGTAGCCTCTACCACTTCTTCGGTGGCCTTGTATTGGTAAGTGTCTTTCATATTGTAGAGTTTCTTCGGGGATGGTTTCACGTAGTTTTCAGGGTATGCTTCGTATACCTTCTGAGCCAAGTCGTCGATCATTATGGTGTAGTTCAAGGTAGGGAAAGTGCCCACCAATTTCAAGAGGTTTTCTTCGTTTATTTGCAAATCTACGTATTGCTTGATGTTGTTATTACTCCACTTCTTGAACACCACCTTGTCGCTAGCATCTTGAGCGGAGTATCTGGTGCCAAACAAGAACTTCTTCAAATCCCTATTTTCTGCGTAGTCCACTCTTATAACTACATCGTTCTGATATTGCTGGACGTTTATCGGCCATTCATTTTCGTCCACTGTCGAGTAGTGGTGAACTTCTTCATTGCTAAAGGGCATCCATTTCTGGAGAACCAGCGAGTCCAAGGGAAGAGGAATCTGTAATCCCGCAGCGGACCGCAGCAAAAGTAACGCTGGGAGAACCCAGTTTTTCATCACAGTATACATCTTTCCTGTTAAGGGCAGTCAAACTACACTAATGAGTAAAGGATACACCGTCTCTACTCCACTAATCGCCTTTTTCTTTACTGGTTATTACTCGTAGTCTCCTCTTCCACCTTTTGGATGTCTCCTGCATGGCATTCTGCTATCTCCAGTCCTGTGTATATGACCATTCCTGTATGTGGAAACGCCTAGCGGTGGCAGAGGGGGTCAGTATTGGCAATGTTGCAGTGACTAAATGAGCCCATATTTTGCTGAGCTGCTTTCCAGGTGGGGGACTTCTCCACCTCCTTTTAAAATCCCCGAAATATGGCCATTCAACCCTGTTTCGTGCAATGGCTGTTTTCTCTGATATTAGTGGCCTGCATATAACTTCTCCATCTCCCACCTTAATTATAGTAAACGGTAGGTACACGACTGCAATCAGCCCCGAGGGGCAGCATGCGTTTCATTTTCTTTTGTGGTAATAATTGTGCGACGGCTGATTGCCACATCATGTGATTTGTATAACATGCCTTGTATCATGTGACAGTTTTAGTCATGTGATGTGTATCACATGCTATTATCGCACTGGAAAAAATGCCTAATTCCGTCGCTCTCTCTAATAATCGTTATGTATGGGGTACTAATAGTGGATATCACTCTGGTAATTTTTCAGACGGTGGATCTATGTCTGTTCTTCTCCGAGAGTACAGTTCATAGTAGACTATACCAAACGAGCTATGATTGGAGCCAAGAGAAACATCCGCTGTGTAACCAGGGCTGCCAGGTCAGCTAGAACTGCTGTTTTTCCTCGTGTTTCGTTGCCTCTCGCTGCCAGAGCTGTAGTTTCTCGTGCCAGCGTTGAGTCATCGGCAGCAGTAGGAGTCACCGCTAGAAGCTACTCCACGAAATCCGTTCCGTTGACGGCGGAAACCTATGCCACAAGAGTCCAGAGAAACGAGAACTACAAGAAGTTGGACGACAAGGACGTGGACTTCTTCAGAGCTGTTTTGCTGGACAACAACGGTGTCATCACCGACGCTGACGACTTATTGTTCTACAATGAAGATTGGATGAGAAAGTACCGTGGTCAGTCCAAGTTGGTGTTGAAGCCAAAGACTACCGAACAGGTGTCGCAAATCTTGGCCTATTGTAACGAAAACAAACTTGCCGTTGTGCCGCAGGGTGGTAACACCGGTTTGGTTGGAGGTTCTAACCCGGTTTTCGATGAGATCGTCCTCTCGTTGTCTCTCTTGAACAAGATCAGATCTTTTGATCCAGTAAGCGGAATCTTGAAGTGTGATGCTGGTGTTATCTTGGAGACCGCCGACCAGTTCTTGGCTGAAAATGGTTACATTTTCCCTCTCGATTTGGGTGCAAAAGGTTCTTGTCACGTAGGTGGTAACGTAGCCACCAACGCTGGTGGTTTGAGATTATTGAGATACGGATCTTTACACGGTTCTGTCTTGGGTTTGGAAGCTGTGTTGCCAGATGGAACCATCTACAACTCGATGGACTCGTTGAGAAAGGACAACACTGGTTATGACTTGAAGCAGTTGTTCATTGGTTCTGAGGGTACCTTAGGAGTCATCACTGGTGTCTCTGTGTTATGTCCTTCAAGACCACAAGCTTTCAACGTTGCATTCTTAGCTGTTTCTTCTTACGAAGCTGTCCAGGATGTCTTTGTTGGTGCTCGTAAGGAGTTGTCTGAGATCTTGTCTGCATTTGAATTTATGGACGGTAAGTCCCAAATTTTGACTGCTCGTCACTTAAACTTAGACCACCCAATTGAAAGCGGAGAGTATCCATTCTATATCTTGATTGAAACTTCCGGTTCAAATAAGGAGCATGACGATGAAAAGTTGGAAACCTTCTTGGGAAATGCCATGGAAGAGGGTTTAGTTGATGATGGAATCATTGCACAAGATGATTCTCAGGTGAAGAGCTTGTGGTCATGGAGAGAGTCTATTCCTGAAGCTTCTACCATCGGTGGTGGTGTCTACAAATATGATGTTTCCTTGCCATTAGCTGACTTGTATGGTTTGGTCGAAGCCGCTAATGTCAAATTGCAGAAGGCAGGCATTATTGGACTTGATGATGAAACCAAGCCTGTTGTTGAGGCCATTGGATACGGTCATGTCGGTGATGGTAACTTACATTTGAACGTATGTGTGAGAGAATACTCGAAGGAAATTGAGAAGGTATTGGAGCCATTTGTATATGAATGGATTCAGAGCAAGAAGGGTTCCATTTCTGCTGAACATGGATTGGGTTTCCAGAAGAAAAACTACATTGGTTACTCGAAGAGTGTCATTGAGATCAAAATGATCAAGGATATCAAAAACCACTTCGACCCAAATGGTATAATGAACCCTTACAAGTACGTGTAAGTAGCTCTTGTTAGACTTTTATATAGTCTATAATTAATACGTAGACTACATCATATTTCTAAATTCGCATACTATAATAAATAGAAAGTAATATTATACAGAAATCAATTCGTATATGTTGATTACAATTTAGTGTCCTCCTTTCTAATCAAAGAACCCTCCTCGTACAACGCATCAAAGGTGTCTTTGAAGAACTTAGCAGCAATGGCTCTCTTGATCTTCAAAGTTGGGGTGACCACATTATCTTCAATCTTCAAAGGTTCAAAGGCAACATCAATGTTGTGAATTCTCTCAAAACCTTGCAATTGGTTAGCGACTGATCCGTTAATGTCTTGTAAAAGAATCAATTTGTGCTTTGGGTTCTTGAAGAACTCGACGATTTCGTCATTGCCGTTGAGCTTGGCTTTGAATCTTCTCGAGATGTAAGTTCCAACGGTCGCTGGGTCCAAGCCAACTATGGCAACCAAGAAGGTCTTGTAGGAGTCACCGTGGACATATAATTGTGAGACCACAGGGAACTGAGACAAAATTACGTTCTCGATCTTCTCTGGTGTGATGTATTCACCTTGGGCCAACTTGAAGAAGTTCTTGACACGGTCAATGATAAACAATCTGTTACCGGTGGTGGAATCGACCTTGGCAATATCACCAGTAGCAAACCATCCATCTTCGTCAATAGACTTGGCAGTCTCTTCAGGGTTCTTGTAGTACTCTCTGAAGACCTGTGGACCTCTCAACATCAATTCACCTCTTGGGCCACCCTCATCGGTAGCGTAGTAGTTCATCTCTGGAATTTCACGCAATCTCATCTCACAAGTAACTGCAATAGCACCACAAGAACCAGGTTTAGCCTCGTATTTTTGAGAGACACAGATACCAGCAAAAGTCTCGGTCATTCCGTAACCTTGAGCCATACCTACATTTAAAGCTGCTTTAAGGAACTTAAGTGTTTCTGGAGCAATTGGGGCCGAACCACTGGTGAAAGCAGTCAATCTATCCATACCAAGCTTCTTACGGAGCAAGTTCAAAATTGGATCATAAAGGAGAGTACGACCTTCAGCTCCATCTTCGACAGCCTGCAATTCCATCTTCTTTTGGATAGCTGACCTGAAAATTGACTGCAATATTGGCTTTTTGCTGTTGTTGATGGTCTCGGCCTTCAATGCAGCCTCCAACTTGGTGTAAACTCTTGGGACAAGGGCCAATAAATGAGGTCTCAAAGCCTTGACATCGTCCATCAAAGTCAATGGCGATGGAGACTGTGGGAATCCCAAAGCAGCACCAACTGACATCTGGAAGTTCATGTTCATTCTCTCGTAAATGTGAGCCAATGGAAGGAACGAGTATGACTTGCTGCCTACAGTGGTCTTGACATTACATAAACAATAGGTACAAGCGGAAACGGCATTTGCGTGAGTCAAAACGACACCCTTTGGATATGCTCCAGTGGTACCAGAAGTGAAAGAAATGGTGTAAACTGTCTCCGGGCCTGGAGCGATCTGTGGCAAGCAGTTGATGTCACCCAATTTCTCGACTTGTTCGAAGTCAAATAACGAGATATTGACGGAGTGTGCCAATTGCAAGAGCTGGGCATCGGTAGAGTTCAAGTCAAGAGTATCCATGGAGACAATTGCAATCAAGTTAGCTAATTCCTCGGGATATGCCTTCTTCAAGTCAAAGATTGCAGCCAACTTGTCCTTGGAACAGATAAGGATTGGACTCTCGGTCAAGGCCAAGATATACTTGGAAGTCTCTGGGCCCAAAGTGTCGTACAAGGCTGTACTAGTCAAGGAGTAAGATATACAAGCCAAATCAGTGATAGCCCATTCCATTCTGTTGGACGAGAAAATGGAGACAACAAAAGGAGTCTCCTTGGCAGCAGGATCGTAACGCAATCTCTGGTGAACTTCAGAGTCGGTCTTGTATGGGTTGTTCTGCAACACAAAGAAAAGACCCGAACCGAAGTTGACTTTTCTTTGGTAGACAGCCTTGAAGTCGATGAATTCGTACTCACCGAACTTTCCATCGGGAAGCTTCTTTCTCTTGCCCATACAGTCGATGTCGGCGTTCTTAGCAGAGGACATCTCGAACAAGCTGTGCAATGTATCCAACGATGGATGTGGTCTGCTTATCAACTTTTCTGGAGAGTATGCGTTTCTATAGATGGCCGAGTAGCCCTTTTCCTGGGAGTAAGGGAGGGCCACGGCATTGGCGACCTTCTTGGGGTCGATTGGGACGTTCGAGTAAACGAAGTCGGCGATCTTCACTGGATCTTCCTCGAATAAAGCGTTTGCTGTCATTGTAGATGAACGATTTCTATCACTATGTATAAAGACTCTAACGATCTCGGAGTTGAACTGGAATACCTCGAGACGGAAAATGCGGCCAAGATTTCACTACACTAGTGATGCCGATGGTTCAATGAACAAAGATGAAGTGCTGGCAAATCCTGTTTCGCAGTTGCAGCACAAGCTACAAATCACTTCGAAAAATATGGGGAACATCTATCTATTTATAGCGAGGTGCACCGTGAACCTCGGTACGGGGAGTCGGACATCAACGATTTTTAGTGAGGTTCTCGGTACTAAAATTGGTCTCGGTGAAGAGCGCGGGACGGAGACGTGAAAGACACTGTTCGGTTTGAATTTGGCGCTTTGACGGGTTTTGTTATGGCAGGCTCTGGTATACGCCCTGGTGGCCTGCAACACGTTAATACTGTCATTTTTCGGGCTTTCGTCGCTTTAGTCCTCCTTTGGTCATACTGTTTCTTTGTCTCCATGGGTCTTCGCTGGGGGGTAGATGGTACTAAACACTTGCTCCGGTGCGCATGTAACTCGAGATCGTTCCCCACCTTACAAAGGAATTCTCCTGCAGACACAGAGGGGCGATGGAAATTTTCTCACTACTCCACTTTTCGGTAGTTTTAGATAGCGTTCGGAGGGTAAATAGCGGAGAAGCTGAGACTAACAGTGGACTTGCAGTGTGAACTGGTGCAAGCAAGCAGTGGTCAGTATTTTCGAGAGGACTGGGTATTGGAGCGAAGTTGGACTCAACCAAAGGTTGAGTATGTGATTTACTGTTCTGTTCTTTTGTCGTAGTTGTCTCCCTTGAGATCGGCAATTGTAGTCAAATTTATTATAATTGAACGTTACCTCAAACGGTGCAATCAGAGGGCAATCGTCCAGGTGGGGCACTGGTTCGGTCCATATTTGTCCTTTTTTTTGTTTCTGTTTAGCCGAGTTTGGAACTATTTTGCTTAAGGCGCGTTTTCTATTTGCCCTAATGAAACTTAAGCATGGGGCCGTTTGTGGCCAAACCCTGTTTGTGCCTAAGATCGGGGAATAAGGGCAGATCTACGGGTTGTCTTGGGTTAGGGGATGATTTACAACCGTTTTCTGCATTTGTGGCAGTATCAGCGGAGTGTAGCTTTAAATTAGGGTTTTGCTGTTGGTATTGTACTGCGGCCACAAGGCAGAGAGCGCATGCGTCTTTGACATTTCCGCAATGTGCCATTTCTATTGTCTCGGTTAAGTTTAGTACATTCACGTCGCTATATTATGGTATGATCTGGCAGAGAGGCACTCTTTCTGTGGTAGCAAATGTTCAGTTGTTGATAGCAGCACGTTCATGCCTGGGATTTGAATTTGGGGTGGAAAAATATGACCAGTGTTGTGAAGACCATAATAAGGAATGGGACTTATTCTAAAATTGAATATTCCCGACACTTTTGACAGGTTCTGTTTATGGCCTTTTAGAGAATTTTGGGTAAATTTATGAAACTTGCAATAATTTATGACATTACTTAATGAAATTCACTTTCAATTTAAAATATACAAGAAAAGCATTTTCATACAATTTTTTGGCCGAAAGGTCAAATATTTACAGAACTGTCATAATGTCCAACAAAGACTGAGGGAATACTAAAATTTAAACACATCCTTTTGGTTAAATCCCAATTCTTTGAGGATACCTCCAAACCGTCCTTGCGTAAATGGAGTAGGCTTTCCTCCACAGAGCGATTTGAACATAGCAGGTGGCCCACACACAAACACCTTAGTATTCTCTGTGGTTAAATTTTGAGCGAGGTATTCTTTGGATATGTTCCCCTTCAACCCAGTCCAATTTTCTGTTGGATTGCTGACGAAGTAATGAACTTTGAATTGATCAGGGTTGCTTTTGACAAGAGCATCGATTTCATTCTTCAACATAATCCCATCCTCCTTCTGGGATCCGAAGAAAAGGTCCACCTTTGTTTTGTCGTTTGGGTCTTTCGCGATAGAATTAAGCAATTGATATAATGAGGTGATTCCGCAACCGCCTCCAATTAAGGCGATTTTTTCACTTTCGTTTGCCTTGTAATTATATGCTTGTTTTGGGCCCATGAAAGATACTACATCCCCTTCTTTAAGAGAATTGAACTGCTGTGATGCCTTTCCATTTGGGTATGTTTTAATGGCCAACTCGATAGTTCCCTTAGAGTTGTCATCAGAAATGGGACTATAAGGGCGACGCACGGTACCCCTTGGAGTCTTGATACTAGTAAAAACGAAGGAACAAGGTTTGAGCCCAGAAACTTGTGTCGAGTCAGGGAAGGCAAAGGTGTATTTCTTGGAGTCAGATGTAAGTTGCTCTATTTTTTGTAGTTTGAAATCCGTCCATCTTAA
This sequence comes from Scheffersomyces lignosus, assembly GCA_001599395.1. NCBI lineage: Eukaryota > Fungi > Ascomycota > Pichiomycetes > Serinales > Debaryomycetaceae > Scheffersomyces > Scheffersomyces lignosus. The sequence goes on along the minus strand of BCGS01000003.1, from coordinate 378,535 downwards.
AAAGCCTTTAAGTGCATACTGGCTGTTTGAGGCTCCATAACGTGCGTATATCACACCGGAGAAAGCACCAATTCCAACTGCTGTTAATAGTAAATTCATTCTTGTACTCAGTCTTGTACTCATTCTTGGTTTTCTGTTCTACTTGGAGAGTGGCAAAACTTTGGAACCTGGGATCTTATAGACTTTATACCTGGTGATATTTTGCAGCTCCAATAAATGGTGCCATGGCTTATCGCCGCGGCGTTAGGAGGGTTAAAGCCGCGGCGGAGTGCCCCAATTTGCAATGTTCGGATGGGGTCTAAAACCGTTGGCCAAAGAACTTATATCTTCTCCAGCAAGTGATTGAAATGTCTAGTGGTGGCAGCGACATTCTATTGTAGGATATTACCATAGAGTCACTAGTTTTACATTTCAAGCCGGTGCTCTGACTTCGGAATTTTGGTGTACATTTCTTACCTTGTACCTTGTAGTTATTCCTAACAGCAACGCTATAGGAATAGAATTGAAAAAGTAATGTTTCCAGTGTATGGTGAAAATAGTACTTATAGATTATGCGGAATAGGAAAGTTCTTGTCTGCGTCAATTGCAAGCGCCGCAAGATAAAATGTGACCGAGGCAGCCCATGCTCTGGATGCCAAATAAATGGAATCCACTGTGAGTACTTATCAGAGTCAAAGCTTGCACAGCATACCGATGATCGGGTTTCCAAGAGAAAGGAGGTGGAACTGGAAATATTCCGATTGAAATCAAAGTTGGAGAGTTTGGAAAGGTCCATTGGGGTACTGATTAAACCGCACAAATACTTGATATGGAGTTACCACCCAGACGAGTTTGACAATAGATGTTTGGGAGTAAACCCTTGTCTTCAAAGCGGAAAGTTCCTTGTACATAGTCAATACGACTCTTTGAGTATTATGGGAACTCTGTCGTACAGATATTATGGTCCACTAAGCTGGACATCGCTAGTGTTTAGTGATCCAGCTCTTGCTCCCAATCTTACTTATAGATTTGGTGAAGTCACAAGGTTGCAAACACTACCATCCAATCTACGAGAGCGTACGTTGTTTGCAGAGAAGATCAATAGCGAGCCTCTTGTGAACGAGCAACTACAATTAGAAGCGAAGGCAAGGTCAACATACCTCCTTGAGCAAGCGTTGTCAATCGGTGTTCCAATCTCTACGATACATCATCAAGGTATAGAATTAAGCGAAAAGGCAAGGCTCTTGCTACCCACTAGAGATGTACTTTGGGCTCTAATTGATAGATTCTTTAGAAATGTCTATGCCATTATCCCATTAATAGATCAAGAAGACTTTGAGCTGTGGGTCGTGAGAGTTATTGGTGCTGATCGTTCGAGAACGGTAATTGATAAATTAAACTTGGAAAGTCACATGGACATTGCAACATTGGGACTATTTCTATTGGTCCTACGTTTGTCGTACCTTTCTACTTTTCATGCCATTTCTGGGTCACAGGATGATAACTCTCCTGAAACTGAAATTATGAGAAGGGACGCAATTCCAATTGATATCTTTGAAGTTGCCAAGTTATGCCTTCAAAAGTTTGACTACTTACGAATGTGCAATTTCAAAATCGTCCAGCTTATACTTTTCATAAAAATTTACTATATCTATGCTCCTGAACTTGGTCACACTCCTGAAGATACAGGGTCCCAATCTCTTACAGCACTTTTGACTAAAATGGCAATGAGTGTGGGGTTACATAGAGATTTGGACTACATGAATAATCAAGATTTGGATAAAAAGCAAATCAATTTGAGAAGGAGAATTTGGTATTTCATTCTTTATTTGGATCTTCAGGGAGCAATCAACAATGGTCTCCCATTAGCACTTCTGATAGATGATTTTGATACCAAGGTTCCATCGGTGGAACCAGGTAACGACAATTCAAGATATGATTCTATAGAAAAATCGATTCCAAGACTTATTAGTATTTTCCACAACCTTTTCAATTCTTTCAGTGGTGAACTTAACCGCATAGCTTCTCTTCGAAAGAATATTACAGCCCAAAATATTTGCACAAGCTTGAGTACATGGGAGACTCAAATTATGCTGGAATACAAATTGCCCTTCGAATTAGATAAAAAGCTATCCCTTAACCAGTATTATGAAACAATGGGATATTTGGAATCTAGGAATTTGCTATCAAACATCATGTTCAGGCTTTATCTTCATTACGAAAAATCGAATGTTGATTTCATGTACTATTACATGAAGAAACTCGTTTTATATGTCATTGTGGATATGGTTAAAATCAGTGAGGATATGAACAAGAATATGGATGTCTGGTTTCTGATGGTTCCTGACCTCTTCATCATCCCGCCTCTTGAAAATTATCTTCATAGAGGCATAGTGATCTTACAGTCAGTCATATTCAGATCCCGCTTTTCTATTCTTGAGTACGAAACACTGCCTAACCACGAGTCATTGGTTGAGACAGATGCTGAGTACGCTGAACGATATAATCTTATGTTGACAACGTTTGATCTCACCAACAAGATATTTGACATTGTCATGGGAGGGTTCCATAAACTCAGCAGGCGGTATTATTACTCTTGGAGATGTTCCATTGCTCAGCAAACCCTAGAAAAATCCAGGAATGGCACTGATTATTACTTAGAATGGTGCAAAGGAAAGGAAGCTTACCTCAAATTTTCGTCAGAAATGTTAGTAGACTTTAATATTTCGTTGGGTAGTATTTTGGAGGACTCAAAGAGAAGAAGAGCAAGAGGTACGAGCAATGAGTCGGTTGCATCAACTGAGTGGGATCTGTTTGAGCAGAACCTTAATGATATAGGCGACTTTTGGACTCAGATAATGGAGAACCAAGAACTCCTTGATCAAGAGTTGAGGGCTAGCCTGTGGTAAAAGTCTTTATTGGTCGGAGAGGGCTACTCGGGGGCATCTTTACATAATGATAGGAATATTGGATGTATATTCCTATCATGTTACATACCGGGACAATTGCACCCACTAGCTAATGAGAGGTAATATAAATCAGCGGACGAAGGAGATTAGTACGGAGAGAAACTTGCGTGAACTAGAACAAAACTCAGACATAGTAAATTATTCATCTTGTTAGATGATCATGGTGATGAGTTATATCAGTAGAAGAGAATGAAAGTCGATACCCAATTTGTTAATATCTGACGGTTAAGCAAGTGCTAACCGCTTGGGCTCGTCGTTTCATATACAATCGATGGATTGCTAGAAGGTATAGGTTGAGGATTTTTAGTCTTCAAAGGAAAGTTTGGGGTTAGGTACTAAATTTTGCAAGTTGAGAGAGAGAAAGAGGGACAGGGAGAGTACACGTTTGGTGATGATAGACTTATAGGAAAAACATATATAAGCCAATTTTCTTCTTTGTTCTCCTTTTCAAGCTCTAAACTGTATTTCCCAATGTACTAGATCAGGCTCAAAATGGATCAGTACCTGAATAGCTCCAGTAGAAGACCTGTTCACTAATATCCTTCACTACAGGGACCTTTTGAAAAGGTTGCAAATAGTGTTCAGTTAAGCGACTGGCAGGAACGGCAAAATGATTATTGCGGTACGGAGCTATTTCCTGTTCTGGTTGCGTCATGGATGTTCGTTCAAACCTGCACAGAAACAGACTCACACGACTCCTAAAACGACCTCGAAACTCAGCTTCATCAAGAAGCGCAGTGGCGCAGTGGAAGCGCGCAGGGCTCATAACCCTGATGTCCCCGGATCGAAACCGGGCTGCGCTAGCTTCTTTTTTTTGTTTCGAAACAGCGCACTGAAGCCCACCTGTGACCGGTTCCCATGCAGGAGCTCAGATTAGATAGTTCGAGACACGTAAGTTGAAATATTTACAGCAGCATTAATGCGTAGCGTTCAACTGGATTATGTATGTTGGTTGTTTCTGGATAGAGAGTAGGTTTAATTAATTTGTTTCAGGAAACAGAGTTATAGACAAACACATTCAAACTCAAGTATATACGACACCATGGTAAGTGATAAACGGGATTTTTTTGGGCGAAATGGTGGATATCTATGGGTGTTCTGAGTGTCCTGTGGCACTCTCGTCATAGTATTCACAGTGTGTGGCCAGCAGGCGGAATTACTAACTTTTTAATAGGCAATCCAAACCCCCAAGCAAAGAGCCTCCAACGAGAAGTTTTACAAGAAGAACACCGCCAAGCAGGGAAAACCAAGAAATGTTGAGGAAAAAGTCCAGTTTCCTGTCAGCAAAACCTGGTTATTCGTGTTATTGTTCTTAGTTATCGGAGGTGGTGTTTTAGAATTGATTAGATTCTTTTTCTAAGCTGATGCTTGCTTTATAGCAGGTCGGCACGAACCCTTGCTGCTGGCAGTCTTGCTGGCGTAGCATTCAAATAGCAGATCTGATTGGACATAGTCACATCCATGGAGATCGAATGAGTATGGAACGTCTTCTACTAGATAAGGAGTTCGTACAACACATTGCCAACCAGTTTCCTTCTATGTTATTTTAACATCATCTGTACTATATTAATACATAACATTCCCGACACGAGTTCTTTTTGTTTATTTGTTTTATAAGTTCTAGGCTTGCAATCAAATCCAAGACAGAGAAATAATTTATACTAAAGATACATAATACAGAGTTTGTAGTCGTAAACAAAAATTCCTAAACTTCCATGGCATGATCCTACCAGCCCCATTTCTATTCCTTTGGCAGAATAATTTCCACCTTGCTATTACCCATTATTGGTAGATTCTATGCTACCTTCACCTTGATCAATATATAACCCATCGAGCAACGACAAGTGATCTTCTGGCTTGCTGTCGCCAGTCCCTTTCAAGTCGAATAAAGTCTTCCCATCATGATGGTGATCCGGCAAGTTTGAGTTCTCAAACTTTATTACCTTGTCAGGGATTTCATTACCGAATTCTTTGAAAGAATTCATGAAACCCTCGGGGTCACTCTGGTCTTCAAATGAATAGACTGCAAACTCTACATTCTTGTTGTTTATCAAGTTCAAGAATGGTGCACTCGTCTCGATTTCAGCTTGAGACAACGGATTCACGAGATCTTTAGCACTATTCTCGCTCTCGTTGCTTGGTTTTTGGAAAATCTTCGGCACATACTTGTTCTCCACAGGATGGAGAGGTAACTCATACTTGTACAAGTGACGTCCATTCAACGTAGAGATAAGCTTTAACTGATTCTGATCGTCTATGATGGCTAGCTGGTTGGTAACCCGGTTGCTCTGATTGGCATCATCTGACTTTGAATTCATGCTAGAGGAGTTGCCTGAATTGGAGGTGCTGGGAGTTATTGCATTGAAGTCAGGCAAAGCAATAAACTTCTTTGCTTTCAATGACGATAAGATCCAAGAATCAAGGAACTCGCCTGATTGGTGGTCTCTTTTAACCTTTTCTTTAGCGAGACTATTGGGAAAATTGTTATTCATATTGCCTGACAAGTAGTTGATGTTGAACCAATGCACAGATCCAGTAGATTTGGTGATACAGCCAAAACCAGAATTGTTACCCTTAATGTTGGAGTCATTGGGGTTACCAGAATTACTGTTATGACTTTCCCCGTAGTTGTTATTGAACCAAAATATTTCTTCTATTACCGCTGAAGTCTTACCTCTAGTGAACTTGCCAATCAACGAGATCTCGCTTGGCAACCTGTACAAGTCCCACATAAACAACGTATCACCTCTAAGACTAGAATGTACGAGTTGTGAATCATATGGAGAGAGCGACACGTTTGAAACTCCTCCCAATGGTTTGAAAACACCCAAAACCTTATCGTTGGATAAGTCAAGGACCTTCAATAACTGATTATTGTTAGGCTTTAGACTTCTAGTACTGCTTTCTAAGGTAGAAGCGGTGGTCGATGCGGTGGAATATAAGAGATTACCTATGGATTTACTGATAGAATTGATAGTCGGAGCCTTGTACTGTTCCTGTTTGCCTCCCTTGCTGTTCAAATACGACTTCACCTTTGAAGAACTGATCTCCGATAATCTGAAGAGTCCATCGAGGGCCGTATTGGAGAGCGTAGATAAGACTCTGTTCAAAAGAGGCCCAGAAGCAGGTAATTTTACAGGCGTATAAAGGCTACTCTGCTTTGTGACTGCTTCGTTGGTAGAATTACTGTTCACAGTTATTATAGGATCTACCAATTCATCACTTGTGGGTATTGGAGCAGTGCTACCAATGGCCTTCATGTGCTTATACTCGAATTTGGTAGGAGAGTATACCAACCAATTGTCAACTATATCATAAATGGGCTCGTTATCTTGGTTGCAACTTGTTTGAAGGATAATTTCGTCGTCTGGGAACTTAGACAACATGTTGTACTTGCTGAGAATAGGTTGAGACGTTTGTTTTCTTATATCTTGTAGGCTGTAATCGGAGTTTCCCACCAAAATCGCATCTCTGACCACAGAGTATTTGTAGATGCACAAGAATCCTTCAGTGTTGGCCACAACGATGAACTTGTTGCTGGTTTTGATTGAGAAGGTGATCTTCTCGGAAACGGTGGGACAACTGTAGAACAATGTTGGTAATTTGACCGAATCGCTGAATGGATGAGTTCTGGGGCCAGCGAAGTCAACCCGGAAGTTTGTCAACTTGTACTCTGCCGACGATGTCTTCATAAGCGCCAATATGGAGTAACAATTGGAGTAACCATCCGTAGGTTCCTTGAGAATCTTGAAATCAAGTAGGTAATCTGTTTCATAGCTGGGTCCGGAGCTGAGGTGGATTTGGCCAAACAAGTACAAGGTTTCGCCGTCATTTTTGGTTTCTGACAATGGTGGTTTCCAGTCCCAAAGCTGCAATGTCTTGGAGGAAGGATACGCTATCAAGATCTCGCCGTGAGATCCATACTCAACAAACGTGGACGGGTCGTCAGTAGCGAGCTTGAGCTTCTCGAGGTTGGTAACGTCGTTATCGTCAACAGAAGCGGGTTCTTCTGGAGCGGTTGGTATCGACTTGGCCGAGACGGCCGCTGCCGATTTGATCTTCTTCCATGTGGCAGAAGCAGTGCCCAACTTGTGGCCCTTCTTGGGGTTGGTGTGGCTATAATAAATACCGTTAGTACTGTCCAAAACAACGCTGGAAACACGGGAAAAAACCGGGGCTACTTACAGTCTGTTCAATTTGACGACATCGTTGGTGAGTTCTGGCATAGTCTGGAGCAATGGAGACGGGATTGGGTGGACTGGGGCGACCTAGAGGGTCAGAATACCGTGTAGGGCCTGAGAGGGGCTCGTAGAGGGGCCAGGGAAAAGATAGAGATAACGGACACACACAGGCACCGTTAGAGCGTAAGCGAGTCGAGGATAAGGAAACGGGAAATGGAGTGACACGGGACGGTGAGCAGTGTGGAGCGAGAAGTGAGATAGTTAAGACAACCAGAAACTATAGTGGTACAAATAATAGAAATAGTGAGAGAGCAGTAAATCAGAATAATCACGGTGAGAAAAGAAACCGACTCAAAACAGAAGTTAGCGATCGAAGATGCTCTACAGATTGTATACAATGGCGCCAACACCAGGGCCCACCGAAATGCAAACGCCCATGGAGATACATGATGAAATGAAACTAAATGGGTTAAACCAGATAAAGGAGTCTGTGCAATTTGGGGTTGCCTTGTGTGAGATATTTTTAGTGGCAGTCAGTGAGGGCATTGTTACGCGCGTGTTATCTTATCGGACTGTACGGGGAGCAGGGAGTGGTGGTAGGTGTAATACGGGTTGAGTGTGTATTAGCCATTCTGTGTGTGAATTGTGTGGGTTGTGAAAGGTGTGTGGTGTGTGAGTTGTGCCTTCTGTGTAGAGATGTGTAGTTCTGTATCTGTTTAGGTACATGTGGTTAATTATAGCTGTACTGATACATGTGAACTCTATGTGTATGTGTACTCTAATCTGTGATATGTATTATGTATGGGGGGCGTTCTGTGCAGACGTGTGTGGTAGATATCTAACCGTGTGTTGTGTGTAGTGCACACCATTTCGTCTACATACAATATATTATGTGTTATGGGAGTATAGTATTAGTGACACATCCAAGAGGGGGCTGTCACGGACATCACCGTGGTCACAGCAGCGAGTCCTCAGTGTCTTCCCACAACTTACCCAATCGTCTCCCAACCACCCCGAGGTTGCTACCCACAATTCGCAGTCAACAGAGGCAAAATAGCAAGGCTAGGTGAATCGCTGGAAGAATGACTCTTATGCAATAGACTGCACACAGCAAATCCTCCTCTTCCTATCAATACTGGATGTTCTAGACGGCTCTAAACACCCTGGATTAAGTCAGGTCTAATTCAAATGGTCAGTCTTGGGATGGTCACAGTCGGTGGAAAGCGGTATGAATTGGCCTCCTCCCGAGCTCAAACGCCGCCAACAACCGATCATCAGCTTTTGGTGAACTGTGGAGAAGAAACTTGGGAGCCACAAAAACAAAGTGCCTGACTGACTTTGAGGGTCCAACTACTTGACAGCTCCAAACGTCAGGTCCTAGGTAGTTGTAGTGGAACTGGGTTAACCCAGTATGATTGCTAGCAGGTGAATTCCAAGCTGCCTCCCAGAAGCCGACTTTTTGTAGGCAAAAGTCGCAGTTTCAACGTGACGTTTAGACTTTTCCTATATGAAATGTCGCTCTATAATGCCCGCTGTGGAGCCCATGTACTATAGATAAAATCATTAATCTTTGTTAGCAGCCTCGTAGTGGTCTACAGGCGACTAATAACTGCTTCTACCTGCCGCCAGATAGCATTGTTTTCGAAAACGAGCATTATTAACCCTTTTACGACCCCACTCACGCATCGCAATGAAATTTACTGCATTGTCCGCTATCTCGTACTCTGTCCACCAGTAGGTGCACTGCAAACACCCAGAGCAAATGCCCTATCTAATTGATCTTTCAGATTGCCGTGTCGCACAGTTTTCTAAGCAATTTGATCAAGCAACAATTTCCGTTTTGGGATTCGGTTACGATAACATTGTAAAATAGTTTGAGTCATAGCACCAGCATCACGCCAACCAAGGTTCGGAAAACGTCTAACTTGTCGGTCGTATCTGCCTAGAATCGAGATGGGAGTATATATACCTTAGCTAACCGAGCGATGCCATTCCGGCGTTGTTAGATACATGCCGGCCCATTTTTTGTGTTTAGCTTGAATCCCGAACAGCTATGCAACAGAACAAAGATACAGCACGCTAACATTAAGCCTTCCACCTACTGTGGCACCTGTAGACTAAGTAGTACATTCTAAATTCCAAGATGGGAGAACTTTTCTGCCGTTTTTTAACCCCGTCTCCGTAGAGCATGATAACATACAGTTGAGAAACGGTATTTTCCCGATTTTTTTTTCATTGATATGATTTGAAAAACCTCCAGCAGATCAATTTTTCAGATTGGATACGCCTCTATCTTGGAACCGACTCAATGATAGAGATTCAGCAAGCACTCAAATGACGGGAAACTGTAGCAAAATAACCATCGCATATAACTGTCATATTGACAATCATCCTATCTGTCAACCGTAATGCCAAATACATTACCCATAAATTCGTTTCCTCAGGAAATTCTCGATGGTATACTATCCCATTTGGGCTTGGAAGCGTTACAGCATTTCCTCCAATTGAAGCTGTATATCGATCAGAACCCAAACATATTCTCGGCCATAGTAAGGAGAATCCTTACTAGTAATATCACATACAATAATAGAATCATTCAGAATTCGTTTTTGCACATGTACAAACGAACGCCATCGTATATTAATAAGAAAACATTGCAATATATTACCAACTCGTCGTTCTTAATCGACTTGGTTAAACTTAATAGACAATATAGACTACCTAAGCCGTGTTATCCAATTACTATCAGCTTCTACATATGGATCATTTCTGACATTGCCGAATTTCTAACATTAGTGGAAGGATTGGGATCTTCATCGTTCACATACAATTTAGAATTGGAATTTGAACCTTCTATTAATTATGATGTTGATTTAGCATACATACTCAACCGGTGCCTTTCTGCCTTAAATGAGGTTGCACCATCATTAGAATCCCTAATGGTTACTAATTACATGGGTGATTTTGCCTTCGAGGTTTCGAAATTCAGTTCATTGAAACATTTAAGGCTAGAGAACACCAACGTCAAATTGAAATCATCTTTCAAGGCCAACTCAGCACTACAAGATCTAAAAATACACCCTAATTTAATTGGGTTTAATAATAATAGACCAGTATATCTCCATAAGTCTGTTCCGGAATTTTTAACAGAGCTTAGATTAGGCAACTGTTATATTGGGGAAAGGTCCCTTCGGTATCCAATACCAATAAATTTGAAAAGGCTTGAACTCATTAGAGTGAAGGATTTGAGTGGAGATCATGTTTATTCCAAAACATTAATTGCAGCCAATTTGACTCGAAAGCTTGAAACTTTGCATATAGATAATGTTTACGATGTGAACAACACTTGTCTCAGTTTAGTGTCACTCTTTCCTGATAATGCAACGCTTGCAAAGCTAGAGACTTTGAAGAGTTTTTCAATAATACCGCTCCAATACCCTTTGGACTTTACGAACTTCTCAACGTCGTCCCTTCACATCTCGAAATCGCCTTCACAAGTCGTTACTACTTTCCCCAGGCAATTAACGGAATTAAACATTTCCAATAATGGACTAAGTGATATTAATGAAATTGGTAAGCTATTTCCTAACTCACTCAAACTACTTAATTTAGCAGATAACGATATAGACTGGCAAAATTGCAATCTAGATTTTACAAGATTTAGCAACTTGAAGGAGCTTAAATTATCCAACACTCGTCTAGGACCCCACTTATCTTCGTTGAACTTTCCCAATTCTATCGAAGTTTTGTCGTTGGAAGTAAATCAAATAACTTCAATTGACGATGTGAAATTTCCTGACAGCCTAAAAGACTTGGGAATCGGCTGTAATGAGATAGGCGAAATATCAAGACATCCAATGATACCCAAGGGGATACATACAATACATTTAACGGAAAATAAATTAAGTGGCTACTTCGATGTTTCCAAAAATCGTTCTGGAGAGGATTTGGACTTAGAGGTGTTATACTTAAACTTCAACAAGTTCCACGATATAAAGTCGATACATGTACCCGAAAAGCTCAAAATATTGAACTTTGATGATTGCAAATTTCGGAATTTGGAGAACCATGACTTTCAAGACTCGTTGGTAGAATTGAGTTTCAGTGGTTGTGACATAAGCAATCTTCGAAACATTAATTTCAATCGAGAACTGTCAAATCTCAAGTATTTCAATCTATCCCAGAATAGAATTACAAACTTCAACAATGTCAGATTACCAAACTCTCTAGAGATATTGGACATGAATTCAAATAGAGTTGTAAACTTCAAGAAGGATTTTGCTTGCTTCGCTGGACTTGAGAGGTTAAAAATAGTTAATTTGTCCCACAACAATTTGACAAGCTTTGTCGTAGAGTTTCAGAGTTCGTTGAAGGTGCTAAACTTATCCTTCAACAAGATAACCAATCTTGATCTTTCTTGGGTTAACACTAGTCCAAATTTGTCCGTTTTGAACTTATCTCTGAATGAAATTAAAAGTTTTACGCCAGAGTCTATTGGCTACAACAATAGCCATAATGCACAGGGTTTTGATTTCCTAATTGAAATCGATTTACTGAACAATTTGGTCCAGGAGAGAGCCGTGAAAGACAAACTCAAGGATTTCCCGCCATCTTTGGCATGTTTCTTTATAGAGTCTAGTGGCAAACAAGATCGCTTTGGATATGACATTGCAAAAAACATTATAGACCTGAAACTTTGTCTCGGAAAGCGTATGGACGATTAAGTATGTATGATATGTACAGGTATATTAACAGTCACTATGTATCAGTAATATATTTCTATGTTATTCGTAAACCGTTTTTCGTGGCTTATCTGGATTGTTCAAGGATAGTTGGAAAGCCCAAGCATATTGGACTTACGAGAAATCTCTCGATTGTAAATTACGTGTCATAGCAGGCAAAGCCACTCTGATTCCATCCAACTCTTTGGTCATTTTGACCTGACATCCCAATCTGGATGTTTCTGTCAAGCCGAAGGCCAAGTCCAACATATCGTTCTCGTCGTCGTCAGGTTCTGGGATTTCGTCGTAGAACTCAGGGTCGATTATGATATGGCATGTCGAGCATGCACATGATCCACCACAAGCACCTTCCATATCCAAGTTATAGGCTTGAGCGATGTCCAAGATATTGTCGCCCTCAGCAACTTCGTAGGTGAATTGCTGGCCATCCTTGGCTATGAATGTAATATGGAGCTCCTCACCAGGCTTTGGCTTGTGAATGTGACCATGGAAATTAGCCATCGATTGATGGAAATTTCTGGTGAACCCAGCGCCCACGAGACTTCTGGCCGATGCCAATGAAGGTACGGCGGTATTTGTCCTTATCAAGCCTATGTTTTGGCTGAGATTTCTGGCTAGCACTCTTGATGAGTTGCTGACGATGCCTCTTAACATATTTTCTATGTTTTACTGTGCAATAATGGCGATTTTCTTCCCTTTCCTGTGAAGACGAACTAAGTCAGAATATCAATAAAACGGCTATCAATGCTGTGCCAATACCACTTAACACTAATGAAATTGAATAACCCAAAAGGCTAAATCCGCTCAAATTTTCTCAGAGCTTCTAGCGTAGCGATCTACAAGTACAGCGTCTCTCAAACACTAGCTTACCCTCCAGAATCTGTTCAAACGGCTCTGATCAAATGAGATGCCACTGAACTATGATTGAGTAAGCCTGAATTTTTTTCGGGCTTGAAATTTTCGGTTCTCACAGACTTCCGTTTTGGTCGGTTGTCGCTTATCGGACCGGGAAAGGACCATTAGTATGGGGAGTGGAGGAGAGCGAGTGACAGGGAGGTTGAAGAAGGTTTGCTACGGGTTTAGGTGATTACGACGGAGGTATACGAATATAGACGATGTTACAATGTAAGGGGCGTTTTGTATGTGTTTTTCATCAATTAAATTGGTGTATGCGTGCATTGGTATGGTGGTGTAATGGTGAAGACTAAGAGGCATCAGTGACAGCGTGCGTGTGTAGTGTACTTGCACTGCACGTTTGTTAAGTAGTAGTAGATAAATGGGTGATGGAGAATAGTGATGAAAAACGCAGAACTGAGTGTGAAAATCGTATAACTAAGAGAAATTAAGGATCTAAATGACCAGGGTCCGTCGCGGCAGCGAATTCCAGTCATTCGGGGAAGAATGTAGTAGTACACAAAACTCTAGAATCTAGGAGCAAAGCGAGTCTTGGAATCGGTTCTTGGATCGACTCCAAAAAGAGCCCCCATTGCTATCTTTCCAAACGGTTCATGGAAGAACCTGGAGAACAAGCCGCAGAATTGAAATGTATTATATAATCTACCAGAACTTACTGGCGAGAACCAAGAAAATCAACAAAATCAATACAGCTATGATGGCATAACTTATGAACTTGTTGGCAGTTAACCTTCTACTCATTGACTTTAACGTACGCATCGACTTATCGACATAACTGTCAGCGGTCATAAGCGTGTTTCTTGCCCCCGAAATCTGTTCTCTTTGCGATCTCAAGTCATTAAGAATATTTCCACCTATGCTTTCTGTCTCCAAAGCGACTCGTTGCGAGTCCTTCAATCTCTGTGATGATCTCTCCAAAGACGCATCATTGCCTAATAGCTGCTTTCTTTGCTGGTCTTGTAAGCTGCCCGATTCGAGGTCGTTATCGGAGTATCTGTTTCCGAATAATTCGTGCTTATCTTGGTTGTCCAACAACTGGCTCAATCGAGCCTTGTTGTCGTCTATTTGTGATTTATATTGACGTATTTTGGTGTTGTATGTTGATCTTTGGTTAGTTGGCAAGTTTTGCACTTCTATGGACATCTGTTCCAACACTTCTTGGCCTTCCTCGATGGCTCCTTCGATAGCTCTTAAATACGACTTGCGTTGCTCTGGTTGTAGTTAGTAACGGTGTTCATACTGTCATAGACATCTACGATTAAACCCCATACATACCTCCTTCGACGGCTGAAATTTGCGCCAACTTGGACTTGGCTTCCAGCAAGGCCAACTGGAAGTCGGACTCGTACGTTTCAAATAACTCAGACATGACTTTTGCTGTCGTAACTGTCAATGGCGTAGTCTACAACTGTGCTTTAACTGTAGAAAAAAGGAGTCAGAAGTATCACGGATTGGAGAAGGGTCATGTGATCGTGATCACGGGTGATGACAGAGAGGTGAGAGAAGATATTCATACAGTCGTGGGGAAAAGCTGGAGCAGTATCACTTCCGTGGACTTACCAAGATGGTAGATTTACGTTTGGGTTGGTTGTAGGAACTTGTAGGATAGACATCTTAAACACTCTGCTAGCCCTTGGCTTCTGTAAAGGATGTCATTTCCAAATGATTGTGTCGTAAAAGTCATGTGATCAGTTCAAAAATGACTTCCCCCAGAAAAGCCCATGTACAGATCCAGGATGGCCGTGCTTGAGTTGATGGATAACGGTTTTCACTCATCACGTCTAATGTTAACATAGAAGCCTGTTCAGGTACTAGTTATGTTAAAAGTCCATTACAACTCACCTAGAATTGCAATATTTGCTTATAGGGCATAGCTATCAGTGGAGATCTTCCTACAATGTACTTACGCTCAGAGAATTGAATGAAATATTACTATGGAAATAAATAGAAGCTGATGAAATTTGAAAAACCAAACCATACTGGAAATGAAATATCTTTAAATCTTTTTATAATCTTAAACGAACCGGTTCTTCTCAAACTAGAACTTTTTGCACTCAAACTCATCTCCGGAAACCTCTTCGTCGTCCTCCTTCATGCGGAACTTCAAAAATGACTCCTTGATCTGGTCCAACAAGTCCTGATCAACAGCGTGGTTGGATTCAAAGGAACCTCTGGACAAGGATGGTCCAAGTTCATCGAACTGTTCTCTCAAATCCTCATCACTGATGTTAACTCCGTTGTCCTTCAATTTTCTGGAGGCACTGAGCTTGGAGTGACTTTCTTGTTCTTCTTCGTCCAAATCTAAGGCATGCACAGTTAAGTTCAATAAAGACTTACCAGACTTTCTTCTCATCAAGTTACCTGGGAATGGGCCGGACTTAGGGTAGAATTGTCTGATATCATCATCCTTAGTGGACCTGAGATGCTCGCTATCATGTAAGTACACAGAAGATCTTCTCTTGTTAGGAGTCCTTGGTGTTTTTGGGATTCTACAAGAAGCACCGTTATCATGAATCCACTTAGCAACTACAGCAGTCCAACCACATTGATGGGCAGCTCCCAAACCTCTACCTGTATCAGCATCAAAGTACTCAAAGAATGGGACGTAGTCTTTGAATAAAGGATCCTGGTTAAGACGGGTGTTCTGACCGTTACAGGCTCTGTTACCATTCTCATCTGGAAGGAACAAGTGCATTAAACGATGTTGAATCTCTTGGGCGCATTGAGCCAAGTTCAAGAAGTCACCAGATCCCTTTGGACACTCGACCTTCAAGTCAGGACCGTAGTACAAATAGAATCTCTGCAAAGCTTCGACTAACAAGAAGTTAACGGGGAACCAAATTGGACCTCTCCAGTTCGAGTTACCACCAAACATACCAGAGTCCGATTCACCTGGCACGTACTCAACAATGTACTTCTGACCATTCACATCCATTTCGAATGGATGGTCCTTATGGTACTTGGACAACGATCTAATACCGTAAGGAGATAAGAACTCATCTTCATTCAACATTTTGTCCAAAATGGCAACCAACCTGTCCTTGTCAACCAAAGCCAATAATAATCTCTCACCGACACCACGAGCCTCCATGGAAGCAATGTTTCTTTCGGCAACCGACTTTCTGACTTCTGTAAACCAGTCTAATCTCTTCTTAAACTCTGGGAATTTTTCTAACAACTCGGGTTCCAAAGTTAACGAAGCATAAAGTGGAATCAAACCAACTAAAGATCTGACTGGTAAAGATTGAGTACTGTGGTCACTATGACGAATAGCGTCGTAGTAGAATTCGTCCTTCTCATCCCATAAGGAAGCAGAAATGCCGTCATTCTCTTCTCCATTCTTGTGTGTCATAGCATCAGCAATAAGGATGAAATGTTCGAAGAACTTGGAAGCGATATTCTGGTAGACTGGTCTGGTCTTTGCTAACTCCAAAGCGATATTCAACATCTGCAATGAGAAGAAGGCCATCCAACCGGTCGAATCAGCTTGTTCCAAGTTACCTCCAGTTGGCAAGTCTTCTGAACGGTTGAACACACCGATGTTGTCCAAACCTAAGAAACCACCAGCGAAGACATTGTTACCATCTTCATCCTTTCTATTAACCCACCAGGAAAAGTTCAACATCAACTTGTGGAATACCCTCTCCAAGAAATCGACGTCCTCAACACCATACATCTTCTTCTGGATTTTATAAATTCTATAAGCGGACCAAGCATGAACAGGAGGGTTAACATCACTGAAGTTCCACTCATACGCTGGGATTTGTCCGTTGGGGTGCATGTACCACTCTCTCACTAACAAGTCAATCTGGTTCTTGGCGAACTCGGGGTCAATCATGGCAAGTGGAATACAATGGAATGCGGTGTCCCATGCAGCAAAGAAAGGATATTCCCACTTGTCTGGTAAGGACAAAACGTCATCGATATACAAGTGAGTCCAGTCCTTGTTTCTTCCGTTGGCTCTGTTAATTGGTGGCTTTGGCGTATTGGGGTCACCTCTAGACCAGTAGTTATGAACGAAATGGTAGAATTGCTTGGTCCACAATAACCCAGCAAAGGCTTGTCTCTGCACTTGTCTCAATTCGTCACTAAGAGGCATTGGTGAAACCTTCCAGTAGAAGGCATCGGCTTCATCTTGACGTCTAGAGAAAACTTGGTCCAATTCATATTCGTCAATCTCCTCGGAGTTCTTTGTCAACTTGTAACGAATAGTAACATAATCACCAGCTGGGACACCTCCATTCTCTTCAAAGGAGAAAACGGCACAAGCCTTAGTTCCAACAGCATCTGGATTGACAGCCTCTTTATCTTGCTTGATGATGTATTCGTGGAAAGCATCCTTAACGTACTTGTACTTGTTTGGCTGGTCGTACAAAGCCTTGGTATTGGTTTCATTCTCCGTGAACAACAATTGTGGTTCCACGTCTGGAGATTCCTCAGTGTAGCCAGGAGCTGGGGCGAAAACAAGGTATCTCTTACCGAATTTGGCGTGGTCAACCTCAATGGTATAATCGTCAACCTTTTTCAAGCTAGGTTTGGCCAAATGAGACTCTTCGGTACCCCAAGCCCAGGTGTTTCTCAATACCAAGTGAGGAATAAGGTGTAACGGAGCCGTCTCGGTACCTCTGTTGTAGGCGGTGATACGGAAGAACAACTCATCTGGATCGTTGTCACCCTTGGCCATTTCAAAGACGACATCGAAGTACTTGTTCTCCTTGAACAAGTCGGTGTCTGTGATCTCGAACTCTTGCTCTTTTCTCGATCTCTTACCGTTCTGCTCGATCAACTCTTCGTAGGGAAATTTGCCTGTAGGGTACTTGTACAAGTACTTCATGTACGAGTGCGACGGGGTGTTGTCAAGATACCAGTACAATTCCTTGACATCTTCACCGTGGTTACCCTGAGAGTTGGTGACTCCGAACGCCTTTTCCTTCAAGATGTCGTCCTGGCCGTTCCAGAGGCCCATGGACAAATTGATCAATTGACGGTCATCGGAGACACCCGCAAGCCCATCTTCACCCCAACGGTATGCTCTCGACTTGGAGTGTTCGAAAGGGAAGTCGGACCAGGCGTCTCCGTCGTGGGAGTAATCTTCTCTCACAGTAGCCCATTGTCTTTCACCGAGATAAGGGCCCCAAGTCCTGTACTTGGGGTTCTTCAATCTGATTTCCTCCTTGGTCAATCTGTGAGCCATTGTGGTAGGATGCTGTCGGTGGTAGTGAAAAGCTGCTTGCAAAAAAACCAGTGATTGGAAGAAAAGAGATAATCAGAATAAAAAGGCAGCCGCCCAGCGGGTAGTAGAGGATCGAGCTCTGGAAAAATGGTGATTGTCTTCGAGAAGGATATTTTCCGAGGAGTATTGTTCTGTGGACTGCAGGAGTGTGGAATGGGATGGATCAGAGTAGATAAAGGAGTGAGTGAGTGAGTGAGTGAGAGGGAGAGAATGCGGGAGTGAGTGAAAGGTGAGTGAGGTGAGTGAGGAGGAGTATTAGGAAGGAGAGTTATTAGGGGCAGAAGAGGTGAGTGAGGGAGAATGGGTAGTGCGGCAGGGAAGTATGTCGATGGGGATGGTGTTACTGTACTAGGAACAAGCTGCTACAGGAAGAAGCTGCTACAGGAAGGATGGTGGCCGCGAAGTGGGGACCGAGGCGATGAGGGCGGGACACAATGCGGGACAAAGGACCGGGCTTGGGGTTGGCTTTGCCTGCTGGTTGTAGTAGCAGCAGCAGTAGTAGCGGTAGTAGTAGTAGTAGCTCGTTTACCTCTAGGTCCTGGTGTCTCGTATTGGGGGTTGCGGTACGAGATACGGACTGTCTGAATTAATCTGAATTAGCCAATTGTGGCCTGAAACTGGCACACAGTCGTGGTCTTGGGGGCTTGGAACTCTCTAAGTTTGCTATTGCTATCTCCAAAAGGGATGAACATTGCTGCTGCAGCTCCGAATCTACCTTCTTTGTCAGCCATGTTCTCACCCTACATAATCGTTCATAACTAAAAGGCTTCCATGCCGTTTCCTCAAAGAGCCTTATCACGTGGATGTGATTTGGCGTCTCACGTGAATTTCTTCAATTTTAAGTCGTCTTCTTTGATACCATGGGTACTCTACAGTAGCCAAGCAGAGAATTTAAGTATGCCGGTTAAAAGCTAAGTATATGAGAACTTTGGGACTACAGGATGATTAAGAAAGAGTGCATTTCTGTAATGTATATCGCACATCAAGATATTGAACGTTGAGAAAGATTCTATTCGTTGTTGTATTACCTCGACTTAGTAAAAGAGATGGTTAAAACAGCCCCATCCATAGAGCTAGAGGATGTTTGGAATGGCACTGGTACTGAGCTTCAGATTGAAATTTTTGCTTTAGTGAGTAGCAGCTCATTATTTCAGCAAAATTCTGCAGAGGAGGACTTATGGACTTCATAGAAAAGGGATCCCTATTAGGAAATAACTGCAACCAACAGTACGAGCAAATCCGTCAAAGCAGGGAGACGCACGAGCAAGAGCCCAAACGATGAGAGAAAATACATTTGTCGCTAGGGAACAGGGTATAAAAGGACTGTGTATATTAACATTTAGCTCTCCGACACTTCGTGATATTGTTCATCTATTCAAAATCTACTATGCTGAAGTCAAGGAAGTTCTTTTTGATTGAAAATTTAAGCGGCCTCCCCGAAGATATCATCCGCAGCTCAATTGTAAATGTACGGAGACGCACTTTGAGAAATATGTCTGTTCTAGAGTCTAGTTTCATCTGTCCATTTGCCCAACTGAGGTGGAACGACATGGAACCTACCAAAGTAATTATATACCAAGATATGGAAACCAACAGACTAATATCTGCAAGAGAGAATTTCTCGATAACCGATAATGAATGGACTGTAATGAAATTTATGATACGAGAAAACTCAAAAGGAATTTTCATCAATACTACTGAGTTTTGCAGGACGAATTTCCCAACGTATTTTCCTTTACAATTACATATATACGATATTAACCTTCTCCTTCTTCATAGCAAAATTCCCGCATACCTTTCGAGAACAAATATAGTTTTATACCTATCTGACAACGTAACTGCCATTCCAAAGTACCAATATAATATAGGAGAAGTGATACTTTGCACAGAACGCTGGCGATCACTCGGCAACTTCGACCATGGAATTGAGGATCTTAAGAGACGGGTTGAATGTGATAATCGATTTCCTGGGGGAATTGGATCTTCCCATGGAATTTGGATCTTCGATGCTCGAGAGATATCCTCTTACAAAACCTATTTTCCACATTTGACTGGATTAGACTGTATGAGATTGCCTGTTACTTCAAATAGTCTCTTGGAGTTGCCTGAATTAGACGTTCTTATTGCTCAATTTAGACAGTCAGAAATAACATCTTCAAGGGCTATTCTGAAACTTCAAGTGCGGGATCTAAAGCTACATGTACAATGTGATGCCGAAAGTTCCAGACTCATTGACATGAGTAAGCTGCTGAAACTACGAAAAATTAATTTTTTTCCATATCACATCAGAGTGTGCAAAATTGTGTTTCCCAATCTCATTCATGAAATAAGTATAAATTATCGATTTGTCAGTTTTCCGACGCCTCTCTCTGAACGTTGGGTTTCTTTCATCACTTTGGTTAATTCATTGGAAAGCTATCCTTGTCTTAGAAGATTGAAGCTAATACCGCTGTGTGAGTTCAACAATGAGTCTGACCCGTTGAATAATGCAAGCGCCCAACACATTCAGCGAACCGTCAATGGTGTAAATGTGTACTTGATTGGAAGTAATTTTGTTTTCTCGCCTAACTTAACAGATCTACTCATTGACGGAGAATCCACTTATAAGATGCAGCCCACTTATAAATTACAGCCCGGTATCCAGCTTCCTTTGAAATTGAAGAAATTAGTATTGCAAGGGGTGCTGGTGAATGAGTTGGAAATGATTCGATTTCCTAAGAGTTTAAAGTATCTTTTCCTAGATAATGTAGAGTCCAGCTTGCATGGCCTTGTTGTTCCTTCTTCAGTGGTTTTTTATGGCTCTTATCTTTATTATCTTGAGAGAAATTATACTGATTTAGGCGAGGTCCGGAACTTTTTTAAGAATCGTCGTGTAGCCTCCTTTCGGGATCTCCACTGCGTTTTCTCGGATATTTCACTAGGACTTCCTATCCATCGTTTAGATTCAAAGTTTCACCATCAATTGGGCTTGAACTGACGACCAGCAGAAACAAAATCATTTTGCATTTACTCGGTATATATGGTATCTAACGTGAAGTTTGGTCTTTTAAGAAATCATTCAGTGTAAAAATTACATAACACCTTTGATGTATATTTGAATAAGCTCTTATTTGAAAAAGGGTATTCGTAATGGTCTTAGAGAAAGAGAAGATAAGTTAGAGTACAACTAGATATCCTGTAAATAATCATAGATTTCTTCCAAGGTTGCTTCAACTTCCCCTAGGGATTCAAGAGCCTTAGTGCAAATGTCACGCCACATACGACTATTCCGGTCTCTGTCATAGCCATTGACCGTTGCTGTGAGTTCTAGGATTAATTCAGCATTATAGTCTAAGAGATCACCAATAGAATTCGAAGCAGGTCGCATATACAGGGGAAAGTAGCTAGCGTAGGCCATCTGCAATTGATCCTCTATTTCATGAAGTCCATTTAGTAGCTCTGTAAGAATACTTCCGTAGTAGTTGTACGCATCAACCCTTGCAATAAATTCAAATCCAGCTTTTGCCCTGATGTCGTTGTTGGTGTTACGTATTGAGGTGAAGACCTCCGCAAAATGCCGCATTACTCGTTGCCCGGAGACCCAACATGTCTGATCTTCTTGAATGGGAATCTCTTTGATAGGGGTAATTTCCTGGACTCGATTAGCTGCTTGGTGAGGAACTCCAGTGTCTTGGCTACTTTCTTGGGCGGGAGTTTCCTTTGTTTGAGCTCGATTAATGGTAGAGACTGGTTTCGTTGGGGAAATATTAACCTGGATATTGTGCAGCATTGATTCAGAAAAAACCATTAAAAGAAAGTCTACTCTGTTCTCCTGGTCGTTTGCCAGATGTGAATTATCTTCTGACATACTTGAATATAGAATTGCCGATCGCTTCTTTAAGTGTGGAGGTCCTCTAGCAAAGGGGGCAGCAAAGATTGAAAAGATGATATCGTAGCGACTTTAAATGAGACGAGATAGGTATGACATTTTGATTGCAACATGTCAAGTAGAAGGAAAGTTTAGTAAGACTGCATTTTTTCTATTTTTGCAATTACTTAAGACCCCTTCCCCCACATCCAGCAACTGTCATAACCTCAGCATTTTCCCGATTGGGAAGTACCTGCAATGAACAGCATCAAAGGATCCGTCAACGCAGTGCGATGTACAGTGGTCTTGATATCCAGGAGTCTTGATATCCAGGACTACTTCGGACAGCTACCACAACGAGGAGTTACAATGCGTTCATTTTTTGTTCAAAGTGGCCGGAATTGGTTCATCCCGTAAAAAATATTAATACCAGCAGTATACTAAACCCCTAAAAGTTTCAAACCAACAATTGGAAACTTTTAAAACCGTCCAACGGAGATACAACGCACCGCCCACATGTCTAGAGCCTTCATACTGGCTCTCAGCTGTTGAAAGACAATAGATCCGGACTACCAAAGATATCATTTTTTTGCGGCCATTTATAACCACTTTTCTTTGTGCGCACAACAGCTTTTTGGAAGAAAGAATAGTCACTACGTGATTACTAAGTATATAGAACACAGAAAAAATAGAGAATCTTATTGTATGTAAACATTGAAATCAATTCTAGGTTCCTTCCTGATGGATTTATCGACGGTCTCGTTAATCGATTCTATTCCGAAGACAAATATGATGACTCTTGAGTCAGAGATGGCCCCCGTGGAAGCATGTTTTAGCTACAGCGACTACAAGAATCTAACTACACTAAACAAAGAAATTCAGATAGACGAAGTAGATGATGGCACTACTGATATCTAAATAGATGTTGACGATAAGAAAGCGTAGAAAAAAGACACAGAGGGCTGTACAAATTGGTAGCACGATAGTGCTACCAAAAATAGACTTTGGGAAATGGTGTATGAAGAAGGGTTTTCAGCTTACAGGGCAGCGAAGATAATGTGCATTCCATTACAAACTGCTTATACCTGGAAAGGAATTGGAATAAGACTGTTTTTGATGAGTTGAATAATAAGGAATGCCCACCAAAGAAGCGGGGCCGTAAACTTCTCACTGATGAACACAAAGATTTCGTGCAGAAATTGGTAAGAGAAAACTCAACTGTAACTCCCTATGACATTTTGAAGAGTCTCAAACTGGCCATTGGAAATGTAAGAGCCAAAGCTTCAACAGTATATAATTTCGGAAGTAAGGTCTGTAGGCTCATTCTAAAAAGAATTTCGAAGTGGGCATTAAGAAGAAGTCTGGATGAGCTCAGGCAAGAAAGACTTCAATGGGCACATGAATATAAAGATAAGCTTGATATTAACCTGAATTTATTTTTGAAGATGAAGAACATCAGCATGAGACGCGAATATGGCTCGTCGGCAATCGGTGAAAAGGCAACTCTTACTGTTCATGTGACTCGTGGTCTCAACATTTCATTTCTTGGTTTTAACAATTTCCAATGGTTGGTTTGAAACTTTTTGGGATTCAGTATAACAACAATCCCGACCCCTGGTATTAATATTTTTTACGGGGTGGTCAAAACCAATTCCGTTCTCTAGTGAAAGCACCGTATGTAGTATTTAATTGTGTCGCATGTCAATCACTAGTTGAAAAAGGGCGACATTACGACATAAGTGAAGTAAGCTTGCGACTTTTATTCGGCGTAAGTTTGAAGAGAATTTATCACTTTTTAGTTATTAGTTGAACACTAAAAGATGATAACTTAGTATTAGCTATTCTGATATTATTCTAGAAATACTACATATAAATAGTGTTCTCTCCAGTTATAGTTTATAGGTATATTCTAGGAGGGATCGGTCCCTGATACCTTTGTTCTTAGAAATATGATTCTATGTATCTAATATTAACATTAATACTATTACATATTCACTGTTTAG
Source organism: Scheffersomyces lignosus (assembly GCA_001599395.1). Classification (NCBI taxonomy): domain Eukaryota; kingdom Fungi; phylum Ascomycota; class Pichiomycetes; order Serinales; family Debaryomycetaceae; genus Scheffersomyces; species Scheffersomyces lignosus. The sequence continues at coordinate 354,666 of BCGS01000003.1, read as the reverse complement.
GACGCTGAACAGTTCATAACAATTGTAAGGATTTTATTATCCTAAAACTAGTCAGTTCGTTATCTACTTACCTTCTAGTTACACTGATCGATTTGAATTCATTAGTGCAACGACATGTGAAAAATTGTTCATGTTGGCGGGTGATGCAGATGCAGTACCCGGTACTCTTTATATATAGGTTAGTATATATTTACTAGTATAGAATTGTAGGATGAGAGTCCTAACGAACATATTTAGATTCTATGAATAGCCGGTAATTACTATGATTTATATAGTAGTTGGATTATATCTCCTTGAGATATAGTAGTCAGATCGTGGTAAAGTTGGGGTAAGTCGGTGTTAAGTATCCATATTAACAGATTGTGGAGAGATTGAGACATTCTCGTCTATGTGTGTTTCAGATTCTTAGACAATTTTCCGGTTCTGCATGTAATAAAACCAACATTCCCCTAAAATATTTCAATTTGCTGTTCACTACCAATGGAAGCCAGGTTCTTAAAAATATAAGGCCCTATAATCTCTTCTTGGGGAATTCTCAGATAAAGTCGCATTTCATTTAATTTGAAAAGATTCCTCTTATTTAGACTGCAGTCTAGCTAAGTTGAATTGTGATAAAACTAGAAGATATACACATATTTCATATATTTCATATATTTGCTGTTTCTTATTGCGTTCACAAATTGTCTATATATTAATTGGGACCGAAAAGCACATACGTACAAATAAATATTTATAAATAAAATATTAGGAATTAAGAAGTTAAAGAAGATGTACCAAATGGGCTCGTAATGTGCAAATAAACAAGCTCATCAAAAATTAAAAACCGAAAAAAAAAAACCATATATCACAACTAGGATATTGACTAAACAGCTAAAACAAAACTGTAACGAAGGCTGTAATGAAACTGTAGCAACTTATCTGCAGTTTCACAATAATAAAAACTTCAAAAGGCAAACGAAAATCAAAGAGTAAGTAGAAATTGTGTTGGCGGAGGCCAGACCCTCAGAAATTGTCTTTACAGGTACAGTAGTAACTTCTAATGTAGATGAAGTCTGCACTAAAGGTGTAGCGGATCCTCTATCAGTAGTAACCGTAGGTTCAGCTCCTGATAGTTCTGCGCGAAGAGTCGTGATTACTTCTCCTGAAATTAATGAAGAAACTATTTCAGTATTATCATTTACACCAGGTTTAACAACGGTAGTAACTCTAGGAAACTCAATTGGAACTTCGACTATAACCGTGTCAATTCCTCCTGGTGGTCCAGTGATAGTGGTGTAAGTGGTGGTGAAG
>BCGS01000003.1:247371-345893 GCA_001599395.1 Scheffersomyces lignosus | reverse complement strand
GTGGTGGTGAACGAACCAGTCCATGGTGTTGTAACAGTGGTCGTGACAGGGTTAACAACAGGACAATCCATTTTGAGATCCACAAAGCTGAATATAGAATTGTTGAAATTGGATGTAACACCATTTGGTGTAGTGATATTAAGTGCTAATGCTGAAGGTCCGGCAACGTTAACAAATACTAGTCTGATAGGATAGTAGAATCCTGCAGTAAGTGATTGAACAGTTGAATTTGTATTGGGTAGATTTCCGAGATATTCTTCATTGGAAAAGAGAATAAAATCACCGTCATTGGAGAGGACTTCCCTATTACAACACTGAAATGCTGAACCACCGCCAAAGGTTACAAGTGCACCGTTATCTGCAACAACTTGAATCAGATAGTCTCCAGTTTGTGGGGCAAGGAAGTAGCCAGTAAGTTCAAGAGTGAAATTAGAGATAGATATATTAAATCCGTAAACTTCATCATATTTCACTACACTCGGAGGTAAACGTGGATTTTCATAGCCAAAAGAAAATTCAGGTTGAGTAACACCTTCAACAGTTCCGAGAACAGCAGTATTTCTATACCCAGTTAGCAAGTAATCTATGTCTGAATCATTAAAAAATCCATTTGGATTTTTTATTGGCAAAGCGTCAACGACAGGGTTTCTATATGGATAAAAGTTGGCGATGAATCCAGGAGATGAAGTATCAACATTTGGTACGCATGCCCCTGGAGTATCTGCTTTGACCAGTTTGAGAAGACTCAATCCAAACAAGAGAAAGTTCACGAACTCCAACTTCATTCTGGTTTAAAGCTATTGACTTTGGAAGTTAAAAATTAAACACTTTTCATGGGAAAAGAAGGATTTAAATACGGGCAAAACCTGGTAAATCATTTACCAGACAATCTAATTAATTGGTGTAGTCGAAGGATGAAAATTCTAAAGCTGTGGAATTTAGCCTATGTGCTCCAAGAATTTTCTACGGTCATATGCACCATATATCTGTGTGATGGCTGCACGAAAAAGTTAACTGAAAGTCGAACAACATCTTGTCACACCTCTACATTGATTACGAATTATTCAGCTCATTTACCGGATATACCCTTGTAGGGATGTAAAATTCCACGCAGTAATCCCCAGAGGATGTCTGATTGAAGCAGAACCTTTTCGAAAGTTTTATTAGATAAGAAGCTTTTGAAGAGAGCGAGGAATATATTCATTAGATGATTCACTCTTTGGTTTCCCCAAAATTAAGATATCGATAATTTCTTTAATTGCCGCAAAAAAATAGTATCCTCAAAAAATGCAAACAAAGAATCATGTCATCGCCTGATTCCCGAAAAGCTCCATACTGCTTTGAAAATCTATCTTCATGTAAATTACATAGAGGACAGCTACAACTGTTGGTGTCCTTTTAATTAGATATTCTCTACAGGTAATTTTCAACAAAGAAAACAGGCAACCAGGAAATAAAAATAGTTTAATTTGCAATATATCTAGACAGTTACGAGTATGCAAGAGTAATTCGATAAGTGATTCAACGTGGTGGCGGTTGCCGCTTTGGGCTGCAGCGGTGCAATTTCATGAATGTATCTCGCCGGTTATAGCATTGTTAGGAATTTGCAGCTATCATTGGGACCAAAACATACCGGGCAAAGCACGTCTATCACTACATCTACTATAATATAATAATTCAAACTGCAGCTAGGAGTCCAAATGTGGGAACAAACCAGGGCGGTTACATTGGTAACAACAATGTGATCGATATTTTACCGCTCATTCTTCAATTAGATACTAAATTCCGAATTTCTTCACTGCATTCCTCAGGCGAGTCCTTGCTTCGAGAGGTACGGCTCGTACTTCATTACTGTATAGGGTGCACTTTTTGTGCTGTTTGAGTGTCTGGGTACATATACTACCGCTTGTGACATACCCCCAAGCAAATACCAGGGTTGCTGCTCACGTCTTCAGATACATCTGATATACTTTCATTCATCCCAGCGATACTGTGTTCCCAATATGGACAGATAATAGACGTTCCAGGGAGTTTTCTAGTGACGCCGGCTTACCCCGTCCCTAATTATAGCGTTTCACCGCCCTAACCTCGTCAGAATTGAAATTTGCTGATAGACCTCTTGTCTCTTGTTGAAGGGTCCTCTTTTTCGTATGCGTATCTTAGTAGCTGTCGTCTATTACGCGAAGCCTATTAACTATATACGTCTTCCTGTATCTACAAGACATTCTTTACTCAGGCTGGTCTTTATATCTATGAATAGAGTCGGTAGACTGTTGCGGGCGGGGCGAACAGTCGCGTTGCGTTGCATTTAGAGAATGTTAGCCAACGGAATTCTGTACCACTGGAATGACGTGCCTACATATCTTCCCCACTGATGGTATTAAGAGTCTAATTTAGGCCCTACTTCAGTGGAGTGTGAATGTAATCGGACTCTTCAGCACCCTTTTTGAAAACATATCTTACAGGCAATAATGTACATAGAACTAGAACATTCTGGCTGCCGTCCAAATTCTAGAGGAAGGTCGTATATTGTAGTGGTCCCTCGTTTCTTCATTCGTCAGTGATATTTACATAACTTTGTATCAGTGGAGGGTGCAGATGCAACTCCGATAGAATGATAACTTGTTTATTAATTCTCCCATACTAATTCTGTTTACAATATCGTTGTTTCCTCTTCAGGCGGTGGGGGGTCTCGGCCAGTGCTAGTGCAATTTCTGATATCAACTACCGTTTAGCATTGCCGTTGGTAGCTTATGCCGTCCAAATACAATGTTCGTATTATCTCTTCGTAAGTTGATGGCAATATTTGCGTGTTGTCATGCTTCTTCCAAATTCTCTTCAATAGTAACAATTTTCGCATTCATTGTATTCTTGCTGTCGGATAGTGGGGCGAAGTACAATACCAGTAAAGCATTCCCAGTTTGTCTCATGTTCTTACTTTGGCAACAATGTAAACCGTCGGTTTCTGTTTACGATATTTTCTGTTCACTTTCACTTCTATTCTTATCCATACATCTAGAAGAAGTTTGAAGAATCGTTTGATATTCTTGGCCTCTGGGCCGATGCTTCTTCTTCGGATACTGGAAGCTTCAAGTATAAGACGCATGCTTTGTTCAGCATTCCACGGCAACGATTATTCCTGGAGCCACTCGCATCATTGCAGCATGAAAGCTCAAACTGTGCTTACATTGATAATCTATTCAGTCTAATGATCCGACTCTCCAGACTTCTAAACCTATTATCTTGAACCTTCCAATTTTTTCATCAGGATCTGAAGAGTTGAGAATCTCGTTTTCAAAAGTATCACAGCTATAACTCACACCCTTGTAGAGGGACTTGTCAATATACAATCCGTTTTGACCATTTGAAGATCCAACAGAGATGAAGTCATGATTGGAGTATATAATATTATCATTGAGACTCGTGTACATGAATGCCTTGAATCTCGTTGCTGTCTTTTCTTGATTACTTGATTGAGTTTAGGCATTTTCGCCATCATACTCTATTAGGTTGCTCTCAGATGAATTCGTGATAGTTCTCGTATTTCCATAAGAAACATTCTCCATACCCATAATACCGTTTGTGGTCCATTGGCTTCAAATTCTGATTTAAAAAAAACCAAATTTGGAATTTTTCTTGTCCTTTATGATCAACACATATCCCTGTGGTCCCTTCGCTTCAAATTTATTGTACGGCGATGTAGAGCCTATCGCCATATTTCTAATAATAGCATCTCCAAATCCAGCTTGCTGTTGATGTTTCTTCTTTTCCTCCAATTGATACTCTGGATCGCAATTTCGATAAAGAGTATTGAGCGAAATTCCATGCTGTTCAAGAGAATATGTGAGCTCCCATTCGTCGAATAACTGCAAGCGTGCTGGAAGTAAATTCTTTATGTATCTGCCAACTCATCGTCCAAGCGACGGTGTTTTGTTGACGCTCTGTACCCTTTCAAAGTCAAGTGAGAGGTAAAGAGTTTTCCCTGTTGCTAGAAGAACGGCTACTTTCTTGAAGGGGTTTACTTGATGGCGAGGGAGCAAAAACGAAAAAAGCTACAGTCTAATATACATCCCATTGAAGGTGGAATTAAACGTAAATAATATGCATATAAGTTTTCCCATTAACGTCCGAAGTACTTCTTCTCAAAGGGACGGACCAAGTTATATCCAACGAATGAAAATAAGATATTTAATTCAAATGAAATGTCTCCTCCATACTCACCGAATTTCCTGGCAATAACACCCTGATACCATGTCTGGTTCATGGATAAAACGGTAGAAGCAACACCAAATGCAAATCCAACAACACCTGCAATTCCGACAGGTAATGTCTTTCTGTCATTGAAGTTACTAACGTCATAGCCCTTGAATCCCTTTCTATAGATAAAATGCTCAGTCAAAGAGATACCCAAATAAATTGAGACGTTGTATCCAATGATTGACAAGAAGTTTGACATAGCAGCTGCAAAAACGTAGTATGCTGGAATGGCTAGCGCAAGAGAAAGGAAGTTACCAGCAAAGCACCACAAAAGACGAGGAATCTTGGCACAGTAACTCCAAGTACATTGAATGGAAACTGATAGCGAGTAGGAGCCTGGTAAGTTGTTGGCAATACCAGAAAGGGCCAATAAAACAACAACAAATCTGTAACCTTGATTGGTGTTGTTACCACATAAAATTTCATAAACTAACCCACCAACTGAATTGCTTTCAAAGGCAGCAGCGTATGCATCATTGGTGAAGGTACCCATGGCAATGGCGGCACCTAAAATGGAAGCAAAGATAGCTGGAACAGACAAACCGATGACCATGGCAGTACCAACCTTCCATGGTGGAGTAGTAGCTGGCATGTAAACAGTGTAATCAGCTGCCGAAGGAGACCAACCAGCGATGAAACCGAAAATCGTGGCCATGAAACTCAAAACATTTCCAGCTTCGGCAGTCCCCGTTTCCATCTTGCCCCACGTAAAACTATGCGATTGAGTGAATTTAGCAATAATGATCAAATAAATGGCGAAATTTGGAATCCAGGAGTAACGCTCATAGAGATGAATGGTTCTATATCCAAACATAGCCAAGAAACAAGTTATAACCACAAAGACTAAGCAACCGGCCCAAGCTGGAATAGGACCAACGGAAGTCAATAATTGAACACATGGGATAATGTTGATAGCGTTCCAACCAATACATGAGATAACATTAAAAAAGGCAAAAACTCTTCCCATGATGTTACCGGTAAAATAACGGGAAAGAATTTGCTGTCTGAGACCGAATCTCATTCCAAATGCAGAGTAAAATCCAACTGGTAGAGCTCCGATAATGCACCAGAACACGATAACAAGAACACAGGTTCTGAAATCAAGGGCAAACACCGTTGGCCCCAAAGCACCAGTACTTAAGGCAGAAATCGCCAAGTTGGGTGACAAGAACATACATAATGGAGATAGTAACGACGTGTCGACTCTTTTATCTTCAGGCACTCTCTGAATACCACGAATTTCGGCGTTAAATCTTAACCCTATCTTGTCTATGAAGTTAGTGGCCACTTCGCCACTATCAGTGACCTTCTCATTGTCGATATAGTCGTAAGTCTCCGAACTTAAGTCATCACTGGCGATCTTCGAATCTTCAACTTTAGTAGCCATGTTGGAGTAAATATTTTTTTCGCTTGTGCAGAATTTTCTTGACCTGTCAAAGCCGTCAAATTGTAATTATAAATTCTCTACACCAAAGGAGGCAAAGACTAACTTCTCTTCGGTCACGCCAGTATATGCTGAAAGATGGTAAAAAGAAGCTGGGGATCAAAGGTGGAGATATCTTCTATCTATTATAAAGAAAATTGACGTCGCCCGAAAAATTTCATTGTGCCCTGCAATACAGATTATCCGATAAGAATTCTGACCATATGGTGAACGGCTCTCTTCAAAGTGTTCAATTTAGGAAATTTCGTGCGGCCACAAAAGAATTCAGCCTGGTATTAAGCCGTCGGAAGAAAAAAAATGCAGTCACGAGATCTTTCTTCCTGTACGGTTAAATGCAAGGCATTTGTAAAAAGGGCTTCGTGCTTAGTTACTTTTGGGGAGACGCCAGAGTGGGGACAATGGAAAACCGGAAAAACTGGAGAAGAGGGAGCCATGAAAAGTAGAGGAGGCACAACATATTAGTTGGCGTTGGATGTGTAATTTCCCCTCATTGAATTCAAAGCTGCTGCTGAAAGAGCTTATATACGAATCCGGAGATACATTCTGCTAAGACCGATAAAGGTGCACTCTCTTGATCTGATTAACAAGCAGAAGGATTACACGAAAATTTAACTATTATGTGTCTATTAGGGTTAAATACAAGTATGCAGAGAAATTAAACTGGGTGAGGATGCAAAAAAGCATCTCAATGATTAAGCAGATAGGTTCTTCTCTTCTTCGGCCTTCTTCTCTGCTGCGGCCGCAGCCGCTGCTGCTGCTGCTGCCTGGGCCTTCTTACCCATGACTTTAGCAAAGTAAATGACAACAAATGGTAATAAAGCAGTTAAGATCACGATCCAGATTATTAAAATTGCGACGTTTCTACCGAAAGCACCCTTATAAGTATTAAAGAAGATGACTTTAGTGCATTCGTAGGAAGCATGGATTGGCAAAGCGTAACCATATCTGAAGAACTTGGGACTAAGAGCCATTGGAGTAAATGTAGGGGAGATGTTGATAATGACCCAGAACAACATCCAGAAACCCAATAATGGCGGATACACGGTGATTATAAGTAAAGCCATGATTTCGTTGGCAGCACCCACGGCCCACATCGTCAAAAACGAAATCATCCAGTACACCAAGAACCCGGACCTTCCAAAAGCTACTGTAAAATCAACTTGCATAGCCAAAGAAACGAATGAGTAGAATAAACTAAGGACGAAGAACGAAAGTATGGATGCGATGATACGATAAGCCATGAAGTGCTGTTTTTTCAATCCGTACTTTGCAACTTCCTGATGGACATCGGCGAAGAAGTTGAACTGGAAAAACGTCACAATAATCATGTAAATCAAACCAACTTGGGATGGTGCAACCAATACTGGATTAGTAAATGGTCTCCTGTCGAAGAAAGCGAAACCGATAGCTGTGGTGAGAACTATAAGTGAGTTTCTGTTGTTCAAGATCTCTGATTTATTGGGTAAGAGGTCTGCGACTTGAAGAGAAATACTTGATTGAGCATCCAACCACAATTCTTCTATTAGCTGAACACCTGGGGTCACATAACTGTTCATGTTAATGAAATCTCTACCAGTTTCGTATATACTGATTGCAGTATTGTTTGTGACATTATATAATGTGTCACCTTTTAGTAAGGCTTGATAATAATTATAAGTTGCGTTTTCTTTGACGTAGATAGACGACCAGTAGTTTTGGTGATGAACTTGTCTCTCGATTTCCTGCTCAATCGTGTTATTGTGTCTGTCGGCAAGTGTTTGGAATTCAGAAGAGTTGAAAATTATCCAGTCTCCATTGAACTTGGCCACTGGGTTGTTGAACAAAGTCAGGATACCTTGCCCGATCAATGGGTCAATGCCTTCGACGGTTCTATCATCTGCGATGACAACCAACATTCTCAAGTTGCTAATTCTGTCGAATCTGTTGTACATTGAACCCCAGTAAATGGAGAAAATACCCAAGACGAAAAACGCCATTAAGAAGTAAATTAATCCAAACTTGTATAACAATTTATGTCTCTTAATGCTCAACTTTTCGTTGAAGAACGAGTAACTGGTCTGCACTCTTTCAAGAATAGACTGCTGTCTGGATATTGGTGCACCATCATGTAATTCGACATCTTCGTCATCCAGGCCCTGCGGGTGACCTTCAAAAGGCTCTATGCTTCCGACGTCTGTTTGACGGTCCGTGTTGGAACCATTCAACAGTAATGATCCATGCCTTTCTGACATCTCTTTATTGGTCAATTCTGATTCTGTGGACATCCTTGCGTTCATTAATTATGGAGTTGTGTATTGCAAGTAAGACCTCGGCGTGTGATATGTTACAAGACTCATCGCATCTTGAAAGCAGCAGAAACTGATTTATTTATATAAGTTGACTCGGGTTATGCAGTCTTGACTAATCACTAATGATGCCAAATAAGTTCGACAGCAATATGCTTACTCTGTTTCGTAAACTTGCATCGCATAGTTAAGGGCTTATCAGACAGGCCATAGTGAGGAAATAACTGATCTGGGGTGATGAAACAATACCAAACCGACGGTGATGACTTCCTGTTTAGGAAATAGTCGCCGAAAAGTTCTACCAATTTTTGACATAACCGAGTGGCTAGCGCCCTTCCGTGTTGCGACAGTGTTGCGGAATTTCCTATTCGGGATGAATCACCGGGAACTGAAATCTCGCGTTATTTCCGGAGCTGTGTTCTGCGGTCCGTAGTGTGCACGGAGATATCTTTTGCGGAAACCGAGTGGGCTTTGACGTATGATTATTGGGGAGAAAAGAAATTCAGGCTTTGCACAGCGTTTCTAAGCTGAAATAACGATGCCAAACATTGTTTAAGGTACGGCTGGAATGGGATTGGAATAGTACTCGAAGTTTAATTCCCGGTGGCGATTGGCAAGGAGTCTAGAAAAAAACGACATTACTAATTGAGTTTCTGTGTCAAGGAACGTCAGGGGTATGTCATGTTCTATTATTTACAAGCGTTTCTCGCTTTGTAAGACAACGGCGTTAGGCTGGGAGGAATTTCAAGGTCCTTAATTGCGTGTAGCATGGAATGAACAGGAAATGAGGGTATCTTGGGACGCCATGGGTTTTCACTTTTGCACCCAAGAGATCCTTTACCCACGCCGAATCTGCCGCCCTGGTGTCGCGGTGTTCCATAAGTGCGGTCCGATTCCGATATTCCCTGAAAGCTCTTGCAAAGAGAGCGCAAGTTAGGCTTTAAGTATGAGCTGGTTTTATATTTACTTTGTGTGCTGCAATTCACGTTATACCCCTTAGTCCGGGGCCATTTGTATCCTCAGCCTGTTTTCCAGCCGAGTTGGCTATCTACTGAATCTTTTCCTGGCCGTATTCTTCTTCTGGCACCCACTCTCTACTCTGCTCCGTATTATGTACCGCACTCACAGACTTCCCACCGCACGTCTTATCGAAACGCGTAGCTGTCTATGTTTTCCTCTCTCTCTCTCTCTCTCATCCACGTGACATCTCGGACCTACACACACCCAACACTCGCTTTCTTCTCTCACAAAAAACTCAGAGGAACATTTTCTTCTGACGGTCACTTCCTACCAAACGAGCCATTACTGACAGTAGAAGCCAGCAATCCATCGTTGTACACCCAATCAATCGGTCATCTTGGCGGTATATACAGGAGATATACCCAGGGACGTAGTATCGACAGTTTGAGCGTCAACAAAGTAGGTTTACACCAGGTTCTTCTCCTCTTTGCATAGAGCTAGTACTCAACCCTCACAGTAGTACAGTCTCGTTTCCGACATCTTTTTTTGTACATCTTTTTTTTGTACATGTTCACAGAGTGAAGGATTTCACAGCCAAAATCCCATAGTGGCTAATTGAACTACGAGCGAGTTAACAACCACGAACCAGTCCATATGACATCACAGACGGCCACTGCGACCATCAATCCCAGTAATTCCAGCGTAGACTCCGGCGCCGCCAACAACTTGTCGCCAATCTCCAGCCATTCCAATGGCAATATAGCCCCCAACAACGGTGTTGCAGCCAGTGCTTCGGTCGGCGCTGTGTCTGCAAAATCCAAGCACAACAAGCGGTTGGAGCTTGAACGTCTCATACGAGAGTTCCAGAATAAGTTAGGCAATGACTGGGAGAAATACCATGAAACATTGAGTTTGTTTTTGATCGGACGGTTGTCTCGTAACGAACTCGTGCAAACAATAAAACCGATATTGAAGGACAACTTGATCAAATATCACAACAAGTTATTGCTTTTGAACTTTGCCAACTCCTTGAAGGATTCACCTGCGGATTTCGTCAATGACTTCCCATCGTTTTGGAATAAAAAGGCACAGAAGACTTCGAAGGTCAAATCAACCCAGTATGAAAAACTCAAGCTGAATATCATGGGCTTGCCCATCAAGGAGAGAAGGAGAATTAAGAATATCACTAGAGACAGCGGCAAGAAAGGTAAGCTAAGTGCTGGAATCACTTTAGCCAGACATTCTTTGTTGCCTAAGATACCCATGATCCAAGATAAGGAACAACAGCAATTACAAGTTAATAATTTAGTCCAATGGCAACAGGATGTGGTAAACGGTATAAATACTCCTATTGCTACACAAAATTACGAATTACCAGAATATGACAACCTTAGCAGGAGAATCCTAATGACAATGAGAGAACATGGCTTGACTGGTGGGTTAAATGCTCCCGTTCTAGAAGTTATTCTACTCGGATTAGAGTCACATCTTAAAAACATTGTTGAGAGTGCTATTGACGTTGCCAAATATAGAAAAAACAAATACACCAATAACGACTACATCCCAATGGAACCTAACTCAGGCAAACCCGAAAGTGCCATTGGCAAGAAGAGAAGCTTCGATGAAGTAGAACCTCTGAGTTCCAAAGATATCACTTTGAACATTGAAGACATGTATGATACACTTGAAATGTTCCCTCATTTAATAGAACCTAATGGACCCAGATATAGATTGGCTAATGTAATGCTTGAAAACGACGATGATACGAAGGTGGACTACGATCTCCCTCCACGACCTGATATTATTCCTGTCTCCAATGGCACTGCACACGCCAACACAGCTAATGCAGAGCTTAAAGTAGGTACCAAGGTGAACGCCGTAAGCAGCCAAGTGGGTGCAGAATCATCTTCGGTTCTCCATAATGGCACTTCAAACAAACCACTTATGAACGGATCAGTTAAGCACGAGAGTGATGCTGATTCGGCAGTCAAGAAAGATGCTGATGGCAAGAACATAGCTGCCCATCATGTACAACACGCAATACCACGACCCGATGCACATATCGGGTCAACAGACGAATTGAAATGGGTCTTACATGATCTTATTTCGACCATGTGAAATGCTTACCCAGTCTGTTATTACATAGACTATATTAATGTTTATTTATGTATTATTATCATTATTGTTATAAATAACTTCATGCTTAATTATGACGTTTATATGGCGAATCCATACCATTTATGACTACTAAGGCGTCCAACAAAGGGGTCCAATTTCGGTCCGAGCTAATGTTACTGAAGAATAGAAGTCGACTTTGGCGGTAGAAGCAATCGAGTATCTTCGAAAACGTTGGGTAGACCAGACATGTCTTCCTACTCTTTATTACATCCAAAAGAGCTGTCTGGTCTTCTACTCTCGACAAGTCAAGGAAAACCAAATTGCTCTCAAAACCCTTATCGTTCTTCTTTGCATCGATGTTAATTATGTAGACTTTAATTTCAATGGTTTTTTCATCGTAAAAGGAATTGTGCAAAATATGCGAGAATTGGTTGATGTCATCGCCACCTATTATCATCTGTTGTGATTGAATTTGACCAATCGTGTCGATGAATGATTCTACGTCGATTTTCGAGTTTGAGTTTAATAAGTCAAAATAGTTGTCTTTGGTTACTCCAATACTTCTGAAATTGTATGAAAACAGCCAATCAGGAAGCTGCAGGCTCCTCTGTAGGATGCTTTTAAAGCTGTTGAGAATAAATGACGTGACTAAACTGTGGTCGGGCTCTCCTGTGAATGCAACAGTGACATTAGAACTTGATAAGCTGGAGTTAACCAAACATGAGAATTCATCTGATATATTTTGTGGACTGCAATGAAGATCTAGCACCTTGTTAAAGTGATAACTTTTGTCGTTATAATGATATTCATCATGTTTTGACCCTTCACCTTTCGCGTAGACACGCAATTTGCCCGTGAAATCCATAATCGAATTCTCTAGAATTCTCCTTTGTACTTCATGTTTCCGAAGCTTCTCGCTAACCTCTGAGTATGCATTACGTGACTTCAAAACAATTTCTTCCTTACATATGTTAATTTCCTTTGTGGAAATGAGTTCCTCTTCCACTTCTTGCAATTCCTTGAGAAGTAATTCACGTCTCTCCGCAAAAGTATCCATGTTGGATTCAATTGTGCCAATCGACTCTTCAAGTGCAAGTTTTTCCTTTTGAGTACTCATAGCCTGAGTTTGTAGTTGAATAAGTTCCTTCTTTGCGTTGTCGAGTATGTTCTTCTTCTGTTGTAGACTGGTTGATAAATTTGCCTCATCCTCGAGATTAGGTTTCAAGGACTGGCTTATCTCCTCTTCCAATTTTGCCATTTCATCGCTCAATTTTGTGTCTTTCTCTTCCAGTGCATTTTTCAAGTCGTCTTTTAGTGTATCAATGCTGGTCAGAAGTTGTTCAATCTCCTCTATAACTGCCTCGTCTTTGTATGTCTTAGCTTTTTCGATTTCATCATCCAATTCGAATTTGATGTCATTGAACTGGTGGTCCAAATTCATCTTGTACTCCTCAAGTTCCAAATTAACTAGCTGCTCCAGATCAGAAACTGTCTTTACTACTTTCTCTTCTATAAACGCTCTCTTTCTCTCTTCTGATTCAATCTCGATCGTTACCTCTAGGATGTCTTTCTCCTTCTTTCTCTTTTGTCTTCTCGCTTCCAGTAAGTCCATGTTACATTCGTGTTCTTCTTGTTCAAGTGCTCGTATTTCCTGATCTAATTGCGCCGTTTGACCCTCAAGCTCTCGTTGTGATTTCTCCTGGAATGCTTTAGACCAATCGTCTGAATACTTGAGAGCAGGTCCTTTGCGACGTAAACCTTCTTGTATAGTTGATGACTTTAGCCTGGCACTGACGGATTTCATCCGTTTGATGTTCTCCTGTGGCGTCATTTTGGTCATTTGGGGTGCTGGCGGTATACTTGTCGGTTTTGTTGGCCGTATCGGTATCTTTATAGATTCCTTTCCCAGTTGGGGGACGCTGACCATTTCAAATCCCAACAGATTTCTTCTTTTAGGCTTATTAAAAGTAGGAACTCGCAGTATATCGTTTGTTATATCGCTGAGGATCCTTTTTTGAGGTATCAGGGTTTTTGGGCCCTTTGGTGGGAAGTCTGCCATTCTGGTTGACACAAATATGAAACACTATGATACAATATAATACACTATACAAATACACAACACTCAAGCCTGGTGGATGGGAAGATCTTTTCTCAATATTTCAATTCCTACTTCTATAACGCCTCTTTTATTAAGACCTTTCACTACTCAAACCTTCTCTAGTTTCAGCCCACCTCTCTATTAATCAATGATACTCGTTGCTTCTCTAGTAATAAATCGAGTATGTAAACAAAAAATGGTAAATGAAAATATGGTGACTGTATATAGAGCGACTGCAAATAATGCGCATTTTAGGATGGGTGATGATGTAATCATGTTATTGTATTATATTGTCAATTGAAGGTGCTAAGCATGTATGTATAGTGAGTAGGTGTTAGGATCGATTTGAGTGGTGTCGTATGTTTGTAGGTAATGTAAAGATTACATTAATGGTTCTATATTTAATATAGTGCTACAAAAATTGCAAGTAAATCTGAAATAAATTCGAGACTTTATCACAAAAAACATAAAATACTCTAATTGGTGCAAAATGCCGAAATACTATTAACAGGAATAGAGAGTTTATCAATGCTTTCAGCTAGATGCATATATTATAATCCCTTATTGGTAGAAAGATATAGTGCACATGTAATAAATAAAGTCTATAAAGTCTAAAGGCCAAGAAATAAATTTGCAGCTAGCTACTTTCCCACTCCATCTCCTTTTCGTCATAAGAAGGAGAAAAGGTTCCATTACTGTCATTGAATTGGATGACAATGAAGACAACCGAGAAAAGAACTCCGAGCCCTGCAACTCCAATACCCAAGTAAATGGCTGCATGATAACTATCTAACACACTTGCATGCTTCAAAGTTTCTACTTCGATCGTACTAGCCATTCCCAAAAATAGGGAAACGGAATAGTTGACCACAGTAGCGACGAGTGAACCTGCCATTCCTTGATTTGAATCCGGCAAGTAGTCGGAAAGAAGAATAGAGGCAGCAGGAAAACTCATATCCATACCCCAGCAAAGGATAAACATTTGACCCATTGTTATCTGGAAGTAGGATTGATGGATGGGGGTAACAGACAACATTATGCATCCCACCATGAAGCACGTAGTAGCAAAGCAAATGATATATGAAGGCTTTGTACGAGCAATTATCACTGAAACGACCAACGAAGCAATGATTCCAAACACAAAAATTGGAATATAAGTTAGTGAGCCCTCAATTGGAGTATACTGACGTAAATTAAGGATGATATTCCAGTAGTAGTATTGCCAGATACCAAATGAGCCCCACCCCAAACCAACACATGCTAACACGAGACCAATTTTAATAGTGAAGATCGATTTGGGTAAAAGTGGGTATTTCACGACGTTTAACTGTAGGTAAAAGAAGAATCCTATTAAGAGTACTGATACTATCAATAACGTGATAATGTACGGCTCGGACCATCCAACAACAGAACCCTGGTTCCAAACAAAATTGAATAAGATAAGTCCCACAATACCAACTACTGACCCGCAAATATCAAGTTGCTCCCATGCTTGTTTAAGAGTATATGACTCGGCATTAAGGTTGGCTGGAATTGCAATTATCAGCACTACACCAAGGGCAAAGCAGACAATAGCAAGAACCCAAAAGGCCCATGGCCACCAAGCCTTTTGACCTATTATTGCGGCCATGATGGCTCCGATGGTAGCACCTGTTGGGCCGCTGGCACCAAGACTACCAAAGGCAAAGTTTTTTCTATCTCCATTCTGGTAGACGCTACCTAAAATACCCATACCACATGGAAGTAATAACGCAAACCCAATCCCTTGAAAGGCACGAGATATAATAAAGAAAATGATTGAATGTGAATAGATGGACAAGCCAGTGATTAGCGACCAAACTGCCACCCAGAACCAACCGATGCAAAATATCAATTTAAGCCCGAATAAGTCTCCAAGCTTACCACTAAGTAATATAAACGTTCCCACGGTTAAAGCGAATGATCCCATGAACCATACCTTTTTTGAGTCGTCAATTTGACCGCCATTAGAAAAGGAGGCAAACGAGTCTAACACTTTATTCATAGTACTTAATGACATGGTTATGCCCGATTGTGTCAAAAACTGGGCCAAACATACTAACGTTACTAACAGTATTTCATGTATTGTAGACTTGAAAACAGCAGGACGAGGCTCCATTTCAAATACAAAATGAAAAGGTTACCAAAAGTGTAGCAATAAAGAATTAGTTCACGTCATCTCGAATTTGAATAATTACTAACAGCAGTTCCGTGTTTATTTATAATCCAGCAGCCACCAGCTACATGGTTCCTTGTGGTTCGATGGTTTATCTTCTTCTAAGCATAAGATGTATGGATGTTGCTAATTATACGGCGTACCGGTAACATCCATGCCGCTGGCTGTGAAAAATTTTAGAATCTGCACGGCACCCTTCCTTTTTGGGAAGTTTTGGAACGTTTTGCGGCAAGGATGTATTTCTATCGCTTAACTTAGTATCGGGACACCGGTGTCTGTGTATTGAAAGATAAGACATATGTCTAAATCTACAAATGATCTAACCTATCGGCAGCAATCGAAGGTCGTTAGTTTGTACATTATACAATATATGCTAATTAAAAAACGGAAGCTTTTGCAAGAAGTTATCCGTCTCAGTGATGAAGTTACTGTTATTTATCTTGCCTGTCGTCTCGTTTTCCTTAATATCGTCACTTTGTTTGAACTCCACTGGGGACAAGCTGTTGTTTACCACATTGCGTATGAAGTAATTGGAGTACAATTCCCATAATACTGTCTGTAAGTTATCTATGTCGATGTCACTCACAAGGACAAACTTCAAGCGAGTTAGTGATTCCAAATAGTGTACTCTGTAGTTTCCAATTGTGAATGATTTGAGCGCGTTGGATATCAAGGATTCTGATTCCTCAGAATCAATTAACTTGGATGAGATGGTTTTGAGAGAGTAAAGTATACCGAAAAGCAACTTGGATGTGTTGGAGTCGTTATTCCTATTGACTTGCCCCACACTGTTGCCATTGGCATGATCTAGATGCGTAAACTCTCTATTGTAGATACAGTTGCAATGTCTGTCGAATATGAAGAAGGAATAGATAGCCATTGTTTACAGGCCAGTGTAGTTATGCAAATGAGGGAAATGAAAGTATTAGAGTGATGCTCTAAAAATGTGGATTTTACGATGACTATGATGATGATAAAACTGCCATTCGATGCTATACGCTTCTTGGTCCCTAAGATCGATCTTGCTGCTCTTACTGTATTCGTAAGCTTTCTTTTCTCTCAGCCAAAGTTTCATTTCCAAAATGTGTGTCCTGCATTTGGACATGACATTCGTCTGTAGCAGCAAGAGTGGATCAAGGTACTTGGAAAGGCTGCAGTTCCGTCAATGTTTAGTGTCCATGGCTGGGGCTGATGGTTTCGTGGCTGCAACAATACATCATGGGGATGAGATCCACAATTGCTCAACATTGTATGTCTTGTAGGGTCTTGTAGGTCTTGGACTTCTTGTCGTCTTCTTCTTTTTGGAGGTCTTGGACTTGGGATGTCGTTTTCTCACAACCCTGTGGGTCATGTCAGTGATTACACACTTACAAATTGTAACCACACATATGCTTTTCCGACATGTCACTGAAAGTTGCGTTACATTACTGGAATGTTCTAGCCGTTGGTAACCACTATTTCATGATGCTATGAGTAATCCTCCAGAAAATAACTCATGTATATGTCAGAGCACGTTACTTGGATCGCGTGCCTGCAGCCTTACTGGCCTGAGCAAATATGAAACATCCTCTACGGAATAGGAAATTGAAGCCCGCGCGGTTAAGAAACTGATTCTTTTATGGGAATCTCACAAAACCACGGGCTAGACTGAGGGATATTCTTAGGAGGGACTTCTTGATGAGAAGGGGGCAGGGGTTTGATGAGGAAAATAGCAGATGTTGGAGGCTTGTTTGGTTGGGCAGCCAAGATATGCCATTGCTGCTCCTCGCGAACCCACCACGGACCCAACCCTGAAACCACCACCACTGTACATCATGAGTGTCCCAAAAAATAAACGTAAACAGACGAATCCCACTTGAACCTCAGTGCCTGCCAGTTGAAATTCTTCTCTGCGCAGAATGGCGCAAACCATAGCACGTTAACCTCCACAATATGAATTGTAAATAGTGTGGTTACACAGGTTTCCCGAATATGGAGAAGTCACGTGCGGAAGAGCAATTTCACAACCACCACCTGTGAAATCTGTGGGCTTTGCTTAACCACTACCAAAAAGTGGTGGTGGTGGTGCGAATACGCAGTTACACCACCACACTATGACTAACGTAGTTACACAACTGTTACACAGCAACACTAAATTTTTTCAGTTGCATAAAGGTATAAATCAGAAACAATTTCCAAGATAGTTTATTAATGTCTAAGTTCACTATCAAGCATCACATTCTGATTATATATCTTATAGCACTATAACAATAGCTAGTGGCTAATTAGACAGTCAATAACTACGCATAATAACTCACAGCCTACAATGACATACGAAACAAATTACCAGTCCAATTACACCTACAGTGAGGACTCTCTTAGCTTAGATTACTCCTCTGATAACTATGAAGACATTTTCGAGTTCAACATCAGCGATGAAGACGTACAAGAGGTGAATACACCACAGACCTTACCTGACTCTCCGTTGTTGGTTCCACAACAATTGCGTTTGCACAACTCTGACGCTGGCAACTACACCTTATTATACGAATGTTGCATTTGCAAGAGAAAAAACATTATAGAAGATCACAATTGCTGGAAGGCCTCAGAACTGCCAGTATTCAGCACATTGAACGGTTCTGACAACTTCCTTTCTAACGACGACTCGTCGATCATACAACACAATAACCAATTAATTCAATCCAACTACAGAAAATGGCTCTTCAACGCTACTCCTAGTATTCCATATTAAAGATGTCACAAGCATGAACACACGACTTACACTGGGAAGGGTTAGATACCCTAGTATCGAATGTTGACATTCGAGGGAATAATTTAGAGGAATGCGCTTCATTGGGAAGCCGGTTGGGATTTTCAATTAACGGATTTGATGGGTTTCAGGGTTATTTGCATTTATTTACGGTTTATAATACAATATTTAATAATACATTTCACGTTTAAACAACCTGTAAGTCTGTCCTAGCAACAACCCCACCGAATAGGTCAACAACTCCAACCTACGCGTTGTGTTATGTCATGCAACTGGCGTCTACATTTCTAACCCGCTACCTTGCATCAATGGCTTTAAGTCCTGAAATTTTTCACAGCCATACATTCACCAGCCCCAGAAATGAAATTTTCACTGAGCCCAACTTCCTACATAGGAAATGGGAAAGAGATCCGGGTAAGTATCTCCGCTACGGATGCC
Source organism: Scheffersomyces lignosus (assembly GCA_001599395.1). Lineage (NCBI taxonomy): Eukaryota > Fungi > Ascomycota > Pichiomycetes > Serinales > Debaryomycetaceae > Scheffersomyces > Scheffersomyces lignosus. The sequence goes on along the minus strand of BCGS01000003.1, from coordinate 327,350 downwards.
CAGGATTCCAAGGCTTGTATGTACGGATTGCTTTGTTTCTTGATACCTGAGGTATGGGTTCTTGGGTAGTCATTCTTTTTGGCAACCGCTGGACCGTGTTGTGTTTGTGTGTCTTCATTGCTCCTTAGGTCTGACATTAACACCTCCACAAAATGCCTTGCCACACCCCTATTTCGTGAGCCCACACCAGAGGCTCTGGAGCACATCAGTTCACTTGTGGCGAGTGGGGGAAGCGGAGTCGCTGGTTTTCGTTCCTGCTTCGCATCGACAGTGTCATTACTCCGAATTATTGTGCCATGCCAATGACATTCAACACGGTAGTCCGATCTGTTGTGGTTTCGGGAAAACTGTGTGATCGGGACATGCATGTAATTAGTGCTGCAATTGTCAAATCGGATTTTCTTTTGCGACAATCGGAACGAGAGGGATTTCACAGCCATTGGAAGCGACCCATCTTTTTGGTTGGGATATCGTGGCTCGTGTATCACTCCTTGGGTCCTTGACGCTATTGATAATCCAATTGTACGAAACGACGATTTGAAAAAGGAAAGTTTAATTTTAGAATATTGTTGAACTGTTAAGGGTGCCCACGGTCCCGGTCAGGATATAGCAATGATGTAATATGCAACACAGTGTCTCTATATGAAGAATAGTCTAGAATCGAATAGTGATTCTAGGTTTCGTTATGCTGCAAAATATAATTTTGAGCTCGTTCACAGACATCATCATACAGCGGATGAATAGTGGTTAAAAAGGGGTTACACGTATTCCATATAATAGAGTAGAATATGCTAGAAGCTGCTTACAGAGCCTCCAAGATCTGATTTAAAGTTTAGCTAATCTTGATTGCCTTGTGCCTCCTAAGCGTAGATCCAAAACTTGAAAGTTCCGAGAGTATGGGCCAATTTGTTCGTATAGACAGATTGCAACTGAAAGCACAGACGAATACAATGTTGAATAACACCAACTCACAACTTAGGAGGTTTAATGGTAACGCTGCTTGAAGTTTACTTCTGCAAGAATTGAGATATCAATTTACGCATGAAAGTGCCGTACCAAGTACTTCGCCACTACTTGAATTGCATATCAAGCCCGAACAAGACAACGAAGAGTAAGTTTCCGAAATGTTTTCCTATTATTATGTCTATATTTCCCTTTTATAATATTATACACCTTAAAACTAATGAGTGCTGCATTCTATCTAACAGAATACTTTGTACACCTTATAATATGTTGGCTTGGCCTGCAAGTTCATTCTCTCCTCCGCAATCTCCTGTTTTAATACTTCTAAATCAATGTCTCTCCGTCCAGTATCAACATCAATTTCATGTGCTGTCAACCAGAGTTTCGTTAATGGGACTCCCTTGAAAATGAAGGCATAGACCTTGTGAGCGGCCCAGCTTAGAACCAACACAGGGAATCCCAAATAGATCTTAAAGAAATTATCCAAATCCGCCTTGCCCTCTCCAGGAGGAAACAATGCTGCCCAGAATTGCAACCCAAGAACTGCAATGATTGCAATGATAGCATACCAGGAGACCCAGATACTAGAAGTATATACTAATTCATCACGGGGAACTCTGGCACGTACTGACAAGGCACGGCGGAAACGTAAATGACATACATTGATTGCCAAGTACGTGAACAACACACTGAGACCGGATAAACTCAACAACCAATCAAAAATTTGAGTCGTTGCTGTAGGACCAGGAATTGCAACCAAAAACCCAAGTAAACCGAATACAAACTGAACTCCAAGTGCTACCAATGGACGACCTTTACGGTCGATGTAGTTCAAAATAGAGGGACCCTGTCTTAAAGCACCAACAGCACATAAAGTTCTGGATGATCCGTAAACACTGGCGTTTCCGACGGAAACAACTGTAATAATAATGACGACATTCATAATCGAAGGTAATGCCTTGATTTCTGCATTTTTGATCGCGATAACAAAGGGCGAGGTGTTGATATCGACACCAATGTTGCCTGCCTTGGTGTTGCTACCCAACAAACGCTCGTCGGTGTACGGCACCAACAAACCAACCATAACGATAGACAAAATGTAGAATACAAGAATACGGTAGAAAATTTGCAACCTTGCACTGTTGATCGACTTCTTTGGCTGTCTACTTTCGACAGCCGCAAGCGCAAAGATTTCGGTACCAGCGTAAGCGAAGGAAGCATTTGCTATGATATAACAGCACTGCTTGAATGGTTCAACGTGGTTGAAAAGACCACCTTCGGGCCCGTGCCAATATTTTCCTCCGATGTAGGGTTGGTTTGGCACACCTCCGCTGACAAGAATGATAGCGAGGATGTTGAATCCAACGACAGCTGTGATTTTAATCATGCTGAATAAAGATTCGGCTTCACCGTAACCCTTGACTCCGAACAAGTTGATGATAACGATGATGACGTAGAAGATCGCTACAAATACGGCCGGATGGACACTGTCTGTCCAGTACTGGATAGTCATGGAAGCAGCCACCAATTCCAATGGTAACGTGACTAACCATTGTAAGGCGTAGTTCCAGGCGATTGCAAAACCACACGAAGTATCGATGAACAAGGTTGTGAATGTGACGAAGGCACCAGAGACGGGGAAAGCCGTAGCCAATTCAGAAAGCGACGACATGGTGGTGAAAGTAATGGATCCGATGAACATCCACACTATTAACATACCCAAGGGGCCAGCGTGACTGAGAGACAGCGCCAGACCGATGAAAAGACCGGTACCGATAGCAGCACCTAACGAGATGAGGGTTAAATGTCTTGTTTTCAAGTGCTTGGAAAGAGGACTGGTTGCTGTGACGAGGGCTGCTCTTTCCAACTCGGTTAAATGTGAATAGTCGAATTGGGGGTGGTTAGGGTGAAGCTGTTGCTTATCGGAGGTGATGGTGTGGTGGTTGATGAGGTATTCTCCATCGTCGCTTCTGTTTGTCGGCACGGTATTGATGTTGTAGATTGGTGGTAATGTGGAGTAGTCGAACGGTTTGAACGAATCCACAAACTCATTAAGGAGATCCCGTGGGTGGTAGCTTCTGGAGTAGACCGAGTAGCTGCCCGAGCTCTGGCCCGATGCCACTGACGAGCCGGAGATGCTGTTGGTGTCGAACGACGACGCTCTGCCAGATTCTATGTCTAAAGAGGGCATTTGATCCTTGGTGGCCATGTTTGTCGCCTTAGGAGTGAGCTGGTTGGGTAAAGGGTCACTTGTGCTGAAATAGCTCTGGTGGAAGTGAAACGGCTTTCAGTCTGTATATATTACTGACTCCTTAGTGAAGCAAATAATAATCAGAATGAATAGATAGTATATATGCAATGCCTGAGTAAGGGAAGACGTGAGACAATACGAAACGGGTATGACGAGACAGTAAGAGTAAAGCTAACAGGGAGAAGCTAAACAATCGTAAACGGCTAAAAACCGGTAGTATGGTTCGAGTAATAGTGCTACGATTCGGTAGACACAGCGAACACTAATGGGACGATATCAAGTATATAACTGTTCAAGCCAGTGGGGAGAAAGGTGGTCACCGTAAGTACAGTACCAAGAAAACCCGATTGAAAAATGCTGGATAGGCCAAATTCAGGTGATCCTTGGAATGACGTTTTGATGTATAACGGATAGATCAGGCGGATCTGGCTTCGAAAACGATCTTGTGTCGAGAACTAGAAAAGTACGAATTAGGGTTAAATTTGCATGACAACACATGGATGGCCATGGGGCTATATATATGTATATTTAGATGGGATCACAAATTTCGCCTCTTTGCACTGAGATGGCTCAAGTACTGTAACGTTGTTTTGTGGTAGCCAGGCCTGGAAATATCTCACCTTTGCATACCCCTGCGATAGCACTTGTACACAAACTGGTACTCTAACTATGTAGTTTACGGTACTACCTTATTACGCTATTTCAGATGGACCTCGTTTGTAGCCCGTTGCATGGCTCTCAAAGAAAATTTTTCTGCTTTGCATTGTGCTGTCGTCAACACCAGTGGCTGAAAAATATTGCTACAACAAAAGCCTGGGTCAATATGCCAATCTTATCACTGGACTCTGTACAGGCGCCTGCACGGCCCCAGAAACCATCTGGGATCCGTTGTTTGATAGGTGCAAACTAAGTATGGTTATCAAGGCCCATTGTTAGGCCCGCACAGTAAGTGTCACAAAGGAATGAGCATGAGCCGCCTATTGCCTAATTGGGATAAATTGAGACTGTCAAGCATAAACCTACAGAGGCATCGGATAATAGTTAAAGTGGATGCAGCGAAAATCGTTGGGAGCATCTGGTGTGTGGAAGGATGAAGTGGGACAATAGGAGTCCTCAGGGATGAGTGGGATCTTGGAACGAAGCTGAAAAGTGGGAGAGAAACCAGAGTGCATGGCCCAACGAGAACACGTCTAAATTGTTAATTAAATAAGGTTTTTCGTAAATGGCAAAATTTGACGATTACGGTGATTTTGCATTCTCGACGAACAATGAATAATAAGGAGCCATTCGAGCTCCTGTGATTCTCCAGAGGGGTTAATGTCACTGGAATGTGACCCCCTTTCTAACATAGCTGTTGAAGCTTAATTATGCCTTCCGTCTGGATCAATGAGTGTTCGTTATGAACACTTCTCGCGGAGAAACGGCTAGAGTTGTTGCGAAACTATAAAATCTTCCAGCATGGCATCGTCTCACTAAAATTGTGGAGCATTATGATATTTGCCGAATTCGGTCATAAAGCCGCCGGTATGCTTCTAGTCGCCTTCTAGACCACCAGTCATGGCGAAGGATTGCTTCACGGATAATTTGTTGGCTTGAAGGTCAGATAAGCCAGCGGTGGTTGTTAACCCAGAAATTGTGAATACGAATTTCAGAATACTGAATAAATAATTAATTAGTTAATAAATAAGTCTATGTACGAGAAGGCTCACTTTTGCCGTTTACTTTCTATAATGATGTCGTGTATCAATTGGTTCGTCTCGAACGGGTTGTCAATGTACAAATTGTGCCCGCCCTCGCTAACCTTGTAAAAGCTCGTAATCTTCTTGTCTGTTTTGGAGTCTATTAATTCTACTAATTTCTCCCCCGCTTCGACGTTCATGAAATCAAACTGGCCATACATCAAGTGGATATTGAACTCCGGTTTGCGGCTACTATGTAAGTATGCGTGGAATTTATCGTAGAGCGGCCACTTACTAACAGTAGAAGGTGTTAAAAGATTTTTGATGTAGATATCACTATTTGAGCCACTCGTAATCGAGTTGTAGAGGTACTCAATAATAAGCAATACTTCCTTTTTGGTACCATAAGCCAAGTCGTTGTTACTAGTGTACAAATTCGCAGCTCCACCCTGTTTCTTAATGAACTTGTTAATTTTGAGTAGCTTTCCTAACCACATTTTGTAGTATTTGGAGACACCCCATGGTCCCAACCATCTAAGGAAACGAGGCACAAATGGAAGCCAAAAATACCAGTTAAATGTGTGCTTTGGGGATAATACTGGGATTCTCGTTAAGAATTTGTAAGAAGTTGGGTCCAAGCTTGGTTTGAACTTGGCAATTCCTGTGGAATCCTTCAATGTATCATTCGTCACAGCCTGAACATGTCTTTCAACTCCGACTGGACTGAGTAAAATCAAGTTCTTGAGGTTGTCGGGATATCTCACGGCATACGAACCTGACCAGTAGGCACCAAATGAATGCCCCACTAGGTAGTCAATTTTGTCCAAGCCGTTGGCAATTCTCCACTTTTCGATAGCTGAAGTATAAAAGTCGTCAAGATCCTTCAATATTGGGGAGTAATGCTCCTGGTATTTCTTGAACTCTTCAACGTTGACTTCATATCCTTCTATCAATTTATAGTATTTGTTGTGCAACTTCTTTGGATCCGTCGGTTGATCTGGATCATTAAGTTTTATTGTAGGGCATTTATAAAGTTTCCATTTGTTTGACTCCACGTTATCAATTTTGGGATTTGAAGACAACCCAAATGTCAAATTGTCCAAGAAATGAACCAGGTAATTGTAGCTTGTATCACTCTTCAACTTTTGAATAAGTTGGAAGTTACGAGCAAAACATCCAAGTGAAGCTCCGTAGCCATGAATGAATACCACATGTTTCGTCGGTAATTGGGTCTCATTAACAATCTCGAAGTTGACTTCATTTATGAAGTTTCCGTCGTTATCTATCTGAACTTTCTTGGATTGTCTCTTGATACCGGAGTTTTCTTCGAGTTCGGAGGGCAACATCAACTCTACCAACTCATCCTGCAATTCTTTTAACCTGTTAGGTCTCATTGATCTTCTCCAGATCTTGAAACATTGCGAGAAGGGAATGCTTTTTACTATCGGCCTTGGTACCTTGTAGTTCGGAGGAAGCACAAACTGGTTCTTCTCCAATAACAGAGATTTTGAAGTGAAAAATCTTACTACTGTCCAGTTCGATGACAGCTTCGCCGGGACAACTCGTATTCTTAGCATTTTTTCCACCAGAATGCAAAGTATTGGTTGAACCAGGTCCTATCCGTCAGGCTCAATGTGCCTATTACTTCCAAGTTCAAACTCCACAGGAAATACACCAATAGTATAACATATATTTCATAGTCTTAGTGACCTTGCTGCACTGTTAGTACTTCCGGAACAAAATGCGTCACCGAGGACTCAAATCAAGGTGAGAAATACCGGAACAGGAATTTGTGAACCCGGAACAGCAATTCTGGAACCGAAACTTTAATCTTCTTACACAGAAAGAATGCAAAATGGATGTACCAATCTGTCAGTTGTAAAAATATGGAATATTAATTAAAGCTAGCATAGAAGTAAAAAATAGTATTTAATGAGTTACTCATCGTAGGCCTTGTCATACTTTCCAGAAGTATAGCCCTCACTTTCCAACTCCACACCATGGTGAACGACATGACCAACCAATTCCTCTTCGAAATCTTCAACATCTGCACAAGTCTCGTGCCATCCCTTCTCAAATGGCCCTACTTCTGGAACACCGTCAATTGGTGAAAGGTAACATGCAACGGCGTAGACTAGGAAAGAAAAAATGAAACCCATAAAGAAGTTCAACTGGTAAATCTTTGAAGCCCCATCAGGAACTTGATGGGTTCCAGTAGCACCCACGAACCCCACAATATTGGGCAAGATTCCGGCAATGTAAGCAAGATATGCTCTCCAATTGATACCAAACTTGTTGTATCTATATGCTGTGTATGCTCCCGTCTCGCGATCGGTCAAAGTGAATAATTGCACAGGAATAAGGTAACCCCTTCTAATGTAGAAATAGTCACAAGCAACTACACCTGCAATTGAGGAAAGGAACACGGAATAGGCCGATAAGTAGGTCGTAAATTTCGAGGAACTAGATGTCAACTTCCATGGACAAATACAGAGAGCAATAGCGGCGCAAAGATAACCACCTCTTCTGATATTGATAAATCTTGGTAATAACGCAGTAACATCAGTTCCAAAGGAAAGTGAATTAGCAGAAATATTGGTACCCAATTGAGCTAATGCAAAGGCCAAACCAATCAAGAATACACCTGCTCTATTACCGGGAGTGTAGTCGTCCAAGAATCTTCCCAAAACATCCAATGGGGACCAGTAGGTAGTACCGTACAATACAGTAGAGGCAGATGTGACCAAAATACCAATTAATGATGTAAGCGAGAAACAAAATGGAATGGAAATGGAGTAGACCAAGTATTTCATGGCGAAAGAAGGCTTGTTGGCAAAACGAGAGAAATCAGGAGCATTGACAATCAAGGTAGCGAAGTTGGCCAAAGAGTTCATTGTAGATGCAACAAAAGCCCATCCTAATTGGCTTCCCAGTACTGTAGCTGGCTGTCTCAACACTGGGCCACCTCCACCAGCTTTAACTAAGGTCCAAATTAAGAAACCAATTCCAGCAATTGGAGCGACCACAGCCTTCACTGTGAACAAGTGTCTGATTTTATGAGGTGGAAACCAAATGAATGGCAACGAAAACAACCAAAACAAGAAGAAACAGAGAAATGTGAAGGTAGACAAATCTGATTCTCCAATTCCATCTGGCATGGTCTTGTTAAGGTTCTTTCCAAAGATAGCACGCAACATTACCTCAAAACAAGGACCAGCTACTGAACACTGAACAGCATACCACACAGCCGACATAAAGACACGGTTGAAAATTGGCCAAAGAGAACCATAAATACCGAAAGATGATCTGGCTGAAATTGGGAAAGAGATGTGGTACATGGTACCAACTCTGGCACCAATTGTAACAAAAATACCGGTAAAAGTATATCCCAACCAAACAGATATCCATGTCTGCCACCAATTCATACCTCCCAACTGTATACCAGTAGCTGCAATTTGCCAAGTATTAATATTAAACGAATCAGCGACCCAGAAAAATACGTAGTTGAACCACGACCATTGTCTTCTCTCGGCTTCAACTGGACGTAAGTCATGGTTATATAAAAACATCTGAGCCGTGGTCAAGTCACCCTTTGGTTGCACCTCTAGTTTTCTGACCACCTTCTCCCAGAAAGTTTCTGCCTTGATCACAGAAGAGTCGGTTTCACGGTCCACCTCAGACACCACTGAGGTGACCTTGTCGGACTTGTCTTTTTCCTGACGCAGCATTTGAGAATTCGTATTAACAAACCTGTTCTTGTAGCCTACTATATAATTTGCTTGGTATAAGGAATCAACTGGATCCTCATAAACTCACTATTTGTGAAAGTGAAGGTGAAAATGTAATGGGCTGCGAGAACAGTCTGAAGCTAATGAAGATACGATTTTCAATATTTCGTCTTCTAGCGAAGAACTGGTTGATATTTATAATAGCATATTTCTCGTTGGCCTGATCAACTCGGTCATACTTAATCTAGATAAAGGAATTTTTCAGTATCTTCAATAATAGCAAGTTCAATATGTCACTGTTGATGCCTCTCAATATTTTTTCAGGAGAGCGAGTGCCGGGGCTCGTAACGAATCTAATCAGGAGCCCTAAGTTTAATTCCATTTTATGAATGCCGTTGGGCCACCTTGAAGCTTGCTTGTGTAGTTTTCTTTTTGCTGCGGACATGATACAAGAGCTCCAATCGTGAAAGTGATGGAAAGGTGGTTGTTGCTATTGTAATTGGTGTAGTTATTGGATCGCTTTGTGTGTAGTAGCTACAGTTGAATAGCTACTGAATCACAAGCGTACAGTACGGCTGCTCTTCCGCTTTCTCGATTTGGTTCCGCTTTGCAGTTTTTGGAGCGAACAACAATTTATTTTTCACTATCAAAAGAGAGCCTCACAACAGAGATATGCGAGGAATCGATAATCATTTGTCGTAATTGATCACCAAATACAAGCTGGACGCATAGAACCTGAGGAGCACAATCTAAGAATATTCAGAATGCAACATAGAGGTGCCGAGATCTAAATTACAGCACTTCTATGCCCGAAGCCCACAATGAATCCACTAGCTTGTCGTCGCCGTTCCACTTTGGAGAGGGGTGTATTCTCTTATCGTAACTTTTGAGCATCAATACGCCTTTCTTTTCGGGATTTCGCTACCTCGAAGATTTTGCATTTGACTCACTAAAGCTGTATCGGGGTGAAATGTGGGATGTGAAGAAGTGAAAAATCCTTTATCGGCGCTCGAAATAGCTATTTCCTTGCATAGGGGCTCAATAGGGTCTGTTAGGGCTTCAAGGAGTTTAGTGCCTACATTTTTAGAAGGGCAACAGCCCTGTCCCCTTTTCTTTGACTATGTGATCTTTCTCCACGTCGCTTATGATATTGTTAATTAACGGCCCGTCCAGTTGCCCGTATTTTTAAGGTTTGGTGTCAATTGCTGGGTTTGTACTCTGAAAGTGGAGAAACGATTACTTCAATCTACGATATGATATTTTTCACGGCCATGACAATTTAATTTGCAATGATAGTCGAGACCGAGCGATAATGCATCTCAAGATCAATCTGTGAAAGTTGAAAATGCAAAAGTACTCACCAAAACACATAAGTTATCGTTAGGTGCTCTCCGGTGATGATTTGACGCAGTAATAATTGAATTAAGATCTATCTAAGTTTTCGTATAATTGCAATATATCCTTGCAGTTTATCTTTAATTACTAATTTGATTAGAAGTAATGCAATCAGGAGTAATTGAGATTATGCATCGGTATCCATAGCAACAGCCATGTCTAACTGCCTGGACCATCTACCTAAAATGGTCCTTCGTATGGGGAAACCGGTGCTCTAAAAGAGACAATCAGGGCCAGGATTTTCACACATCGTCGATTCGCTTAGCGGCCGGCCCACCGCCTTTGTCTAGTATTTGCCTTTTTCCCCATTTCACATCATCATTCGGCACAAAAGCCTTCGGATTATCTGAATTTTTTTTTTCAACTAGTACAACTTGCCTATGAAGATATCCCTATCATCCTACGCCTGTTAATAACTCAACCGAAATCAGGAAGACCTCTTGGTAGCTCTACAACGAAATTCTGGAACCTCATTTTGCATTTTGCATTTTGCACACACAAGATTCAGCCTATGCTTTTAGCCTCCGTCACATCCTGGAGGTTATCACGGTGTACGATTTTTATTAAACCCGTCACATTGATAGTATAGCTCTTGTTGCTCCCTCCTGTTGCTCTCAGCTCAGTTCTTTCCATAACCCTTAACACCAGTTCTCTCCTTCTTTCACCGTAAGACGACGACTCCACTAGTATCACGATACACGTTGGCAACTGTGCTTCAAGTCACGTGCGTCGTCACAGTGTCACTTTTTAAGCCTCCACTTTTCATCACGAACGGGTTCATTTGCAGTCTTTAAGAGCTAGCTAGAGTGTGTAGTTGTTGTAGTAATCACCCGTCAGCTCGTGCCCAGCCAAGCTAGCGTGGTAGAAACTTTCCGTGCAGAAGCGTGAAAGGGTGAAATTTCACAGTGACCCCATAAACTCACCATATGGACATACCAAGCTCATCCTACCGAGGAAATGGATCCATTTCACATCCTGCTAGCAATAGCAACCAGGCTGCGCCTTCTCGGTACGGGTCGATATCTACGACTGGCTCAGGCAAGAAGATCGGAACTGTAGATCCCAGCGAATTCATCACCTACATCATTCCGGACTTCAATGCTGTTCGTTATTTCCAGAAGGCGTTCATTGCATCTGGTGAGTTCCATCTCTTAGAAGAGTCCACTATCTCCGGGTTTGATATCTATCTAGTCGAGCAATGGGTTAACGACCGTAAAATCGGAACGGTGATCTCGACGTTTACCGGTAATCCCTCTTCAAAAGTAGCAGTGGTACGGTTTACAATCATGAAGAAACAGTCCAAGTACTACCCCATACGGTTCCAAGAGTACTTGAATGAGTTGATGTTGAATCACTCCAAGATAAAACAAATGGATGAAAATAACCTAACACAAACGGTCACGAACAACAGAGCGAGTGTGGGCGATATAAGCTTGTCCAATGCATCATTGACTGGAAGCTTGGCATCTCTATCAACTGCCGAATTTTCCTCCAATGAAGTATGTTTCGTAACAAACTTGAGTTCATTGCCTTCGAATCTTAATTTGATTTCCATAGCACTGGGGGACCCTAGAACTATCGAGACCGCCTTTGTCATAAACTCGGACTTGAAAAAATTGCAGTGTAGTGGTCGTTCTGTGTCCTTGGTAACAGACAAGATGTCTGATGCAAATGAAGACAAGTTCAGGCAGATGTACAAGATCTATAATGTGAATATTCCCGTGAAATTTGCAATCCGAGAGCTAGTAAATGTAATTCAGATCAGTTTGTTCTACTTTGACTTGCTAGATCCAAAATACTGCGATGGACTTCTTTGTAACAAGACAGAGGAAGCTATTTTGAATTGGTGGAATTTGATCGGGTTGCCCCACTTCAATATTAAACCTAATCCAAAGCAGGGAGTGTTACCTTCCAGAAGTGTCGCTGCTATAATAAGTTTGGTTCTCAGTATCAAGTTGAGGTTGCAACTCATTGGAGGTTGTGACGTACCAAAGGATGCATTTGATTTCGAGAATTTCATGCTTTCCATTGGCCAGTTCCAAAAACAACACAAGTTAGAAAAGAAGCATAAATTGGACTTGGAGACGTTGAATAAGCTCTTCACTATAACCAATGCCAAACTCATTCCTGATAAAAATAACGCAGGCAGCAACAAAATTTATAATAGTCCAGAAAACATGTATGATCCTGAAGACAACTTTTATGATTTGACGGCTTCTTCATCCATGTCTACAAATCCCAGGCTGAGTATAAGTTCACCTTCACAGTATAAGAAAAACAAGAGCTACTACGGAATGGAATTTAAGAAATTGACCAATGTCGTTATGAATACCGTTCAAGATCGTATTACAGCAAAGGATGCGGACGACATGTCTATGTCTGGAACTAAGTCAGGTGGTGGAGGAAGGATTAGAAATAGAATTGCCAAGTTGGCTGAAAACGTCACTCCCTTGGATGTAGAGACGTTAGACCTAGAATTTCTTGTGAAGAATCACTTAAATGGAAAGACATTGATCCGTTTGTTTCATGGAGTTAACAGTGCTGTGTCTGTTCCTTTACCTAACGGAGAGAATTCTTCACAAGCACATACACATCATACACATAGCCATACCCATCGTCATCGTAATGGGCCCCTCTCCGACGACATTGTGACAAAACAATATACTTTCCTTAGTTTACGTGATAGACTTACACAGTCGCAGAACCCTGGAACCACATCTATGTCAGATATCTCGCGTTACTCTCGCGGTTTGAGTAAGATGAAATTGGGGCTTCAGAACAGAAGAAACCTATTAGCGGCCTATAATTCTGGATCTAGAAGACCTCAAGCTTTTATGGGAGCATCGCAGCTTGATCAATTAAGACGTCCTTCCACGGATCTGAAAAAGATGCCTTTCGTGTCCAATTCGATAGTAGATTCCTTGCTTCAAATACCGAGTGAGGTATCTTCATTCGAAGGACTTCAGAAGCAACCCAGTCCATCCAGTATCAATGGTGCTTGTGAACTGCTTGATGGAGATGGCTCTGTTTGCAACGACCCATTGAAGACCTTTCTGAGAAATTTGAATAGGAGAAACTCGTATCCCTACCTCCTAAATCACCACGAGGCAAACTTGAACTTATTGGTGTTGTCAAAAAAGGACAATGTAATTGAACCAGCAGTTGTTTGGAATTCTCATACCATTAAAAGAAGTTTGAGTTGTTCTGCAATTGATAATTACATGTTTAAGAAGCCTGACATTGCCCTTCAAACAGTGGATATTTTCAGTGACAGGTATCTTCACAATATTAATAGCTTGATGAAATATGATAATCTCAAGAAGATTTATGACACAGAGAGTGTGCCTGAATCTCTAGGAGTCGTACCAAATGGAAACTTGACAAGAACATACCAATTATTGAACCTTGAGCTCAAGAAGCTCAGTAACGTTCAAAACCAAATGAATATGAACAAGTCCAGAGTGGTAGATGAAGACTTAATTGGTAACTTGAAGTATGACGTTCACGAATTGAGCACAACAATCGACCGTTTGGTGTATGAAACAAGAATAGTGATCAAAAGAATCAATGAATTGGAGGAATACAGCAAGGATTTAGACATAAAGTTGAATGACCTAAGCAGAGGGAAGATGACCAAGTTGATAGATACCTTGATCCGTCTGCGTAAGTTCGAAGAAGTGTTTTCCAATGTCACTGAACGAAATGAGATCATTTCTAGGTTGGGAGGCACGATAGAATTTAATACTAAAGAGGCTTCTAAGAAGCAGACCGTGTTTGGGTATATGTTCCGGATGATTATAATCTTTTCATTCGAATTGGTCACCTACCTTTTCCAGATTTTCAAGCTTGACAGAGCACACATGAACTTGGACCGTATTAGAGATACATGGGTGAAACTCGATCCAAATCGTGACATCATTAAGCTGGCGTACTCCATGATTGGACGAGAGCCGGCTAGGGACAGTGTAGCGTCCGTTGATGGCATTTCCATCTTACAAAATCGAGACTCGCTTTAGTAGGGAAGTAATTAAAAGGACATAACTCATTAATACATATGTACATAACGAAGAACATAATTGATATAATACCAGTTTAATCTAAGCACGTATCATAATATGGGAGACTCAGCGGTTTGAGTGTAAGCTTAAGTTTGTGAAGATAGAAGCTTCAACTCAGATGGTTCTATATCGCGGGCTTCTTTGGCTTCTTGGGCTTCTTGGGCTTCTTGTGCTTCTTCACTATTGGTTCCTGGGTCTTTGAATCTTTTTAAGATGTTATTCAAGATACCTACCAACGAGTTCAACTCGTCCTGGTACTCTTGCGAGAGGAGTTTCTCCTCGGCCTTTATGGTGTTGGCGGAGAATTCCCTGAGTAATCCTTGTATTCTGTGAACACCAGTGTAGAGATCGAACAAGTTCGAGTCCAACTGGTCAATGGTGGGCTGTAGGATGTTATCCATGTAATTGTCGAATCTTCGCTTGGCGTAATCCTCTTCTTCCCTTCGTATGGCGTCCTTGGACTGAAGGTACTCTTTGACGGTTTCCACGATGTCTTCATTCTGGTCTACTAGTTCGACCAACTTTTCACTTACGAAGTCTTGTTTCTGAAGCTCCAAGACGAGGGAGAGGCGTTCTTTCTCGAGATGCTCGATCACTAGGTTCTCCTCATCCTCGGGGGTCAATTCCGTGATCTTATTGGCGTCTTTCGAGGCTGGTTGTGGCTGTGATATCAGGTCGTATTGGTCGGGTGAGACGAGTTCTGATGCTAGGTTCTGGAGCTTTGAGATGTGGTCCGAGGAGTCAGTCAACTGGACTGTTAGCGAGTGGAGAAGCGACGAGATGGACTGGATCTCGTCGAACGACTTGTCCATTGTGTAAAGGGTTGATGTGATGAAGTTGAGTTGAGTAAGGTAGCAGTAGTGATAGAAGTAAGAAGCACTCAGGATAAAAGCACGAAGCACAGGTAAGCACTAATTTACGAAGACTGTGTAGAGATCAGATCAGATCAGATCAACAAGAACAAGGCACGAGACGAGAAGAGCCATGAAGACGGTTACCAGAAGTGGTAATCAGAGTGCGAAGTGGTTGACAATGCGAGTGAAGACAGAGGAAGAGAGAGAACGAGGAAGAGGAAGAGAGAAAGGACGAGGACGAGGAAGAGAAAGAAACATCGAGCAATGAGACAAACGAAGAGAAGAACGAAGGAACACTGTAGTGAGAGAATGGAAGTGAAGAGAGCAGGTGAATGCTTACTACAAGCAGAGGTATATACATACCACAGTCTACACAATACAGTCTACACAATACATACTACATAATACATACTACACAACACACAATACATCATACGTAATACAATGTATGAAGATGGGATAACCATAACCATGGCCATAACCATAACCGTAAGTATTAACACAAATACTTCCAATTAGTACAGTAGTAGTTACGTGATATTGGGTATAAGATGCTGTCTCCATGAAGAATATCATCAAAGTATGTCTCATTATGTTCATGTTCAAGTATACAGATGATGTGTAGTCGGTCTAAGTATACTTCTACCTTATTTCCTGTCTGGTTGCAATTGAGTTCCAGTGACGTACCACGAAGAGCTCGCATCGTGGTACCTTCTGACGTGTTGTACGGTCAATCTTAGGGGCACAAGACAAATTAAGTGTAATCAGTATTTGTATACATATATACGGACATATGAAGACACGAGAGAGACACGTACAGAGGGAAATGCTAACCACATCCACAGCACATATTACGCTGTGTTGCGAGAAAATCCACTGCGAACTGCCATGTTTATACTTTCATTGCTGTTAGCCAACAACAACCATTCAATGTATGCTGCTGCCTCTGTTCCAGTTACTGACTAACAAACGAGTACACAGCACTGATAGAAACACCGCACTGAAACCACTAGAAAGACACACTGACACCACTAGAAACACCGCACTGAAACCACTAGAAAGATACACTAGAAACACAGAATCAGGACCCACCACACTCACCGCTCTCACCACAAAACATAAACCTCCCACTAAATCTCTCCCTAACAGAAACACATAAACAACACAATCTCACTATGATTTCACACTACGATTTCACTCTCTCACTAACTTTCTCACTCTCCCACCCACTCACACTCATTTACATCCGGGTAACGCGCGCTTTTTTAACACGTCCTTCAATCAAACGCTAACCGCTAACAGTAACGGTTGACTTTTCACCTTCATTGTACTTACAGCCAGCTGATTAAACGGCCCACCCTCTGCATTGACTCAGCTTACAATCATCCATCTCCTCCCCACCATCTCCGCGTGATACCTCAGCGCTTTTTCCCCGTTTTCTCTCCTAAAATCCCCCTCATATCACAGCATCATGGTCACGATCGGTAACGCCCACGACGACTTGATCCACGACGCCGTCTTGGACTACTACGGCAAGCGCTTGGCCACAAGCTCGTCCGACAAGACGATCAAGATCTTCGAAATAGAAGGAACTGAGAACTACAAGCTTGTGACAACCTTGACCGGCCACGAGGGCCCCGTTTGGCAAGTCTCTTGGGCTCATCCTAAGTTTGGCTCGATATTGGCTTCGTGCTCTTTCGACGGTAAAGCCCTTATCTGGAAGGAACAACCAGAAACTCAGCAATGGTCCATCATCGCCGCTCACAGCGTGCACCAAGCCAGTGTAAACTCCGTCAGCTGGGCTCCACACGAATTGGGTGCCGTGTTATTGTGTACTTCCTCCGATGGAAAGGTATCAGTAGTAGACTTCAACGACGACGGTACCACCTCGCACGTCATCTTCGATGCACACGCCATAGGCGCTAACTCGGCCTCCTGGGCCCCAATATCAACCACCTCGCCAAGTAGCAAGGACCCAGCTTCTTTGAAGCAGCAACGTAGATTTGTTACCTGTGGTTCCGACAATTTGGCCAAGATCTGGAAATACGATGCCGCCAACAACACATACGTCGAAGAGGCCAAGTTAGAGGGCCACACCGACTGGGTACGTGACGTAGCATGGTCTCCATCGATGTTGGTTCGCTCCTATATTGCCACTGCATCTCAAGACCGTACCGTGCAAATCTGGACACAAGACAAGAGTGGAAAGTGGCAGAGCCAGCTTTTGACAGAAGAAAAGTTCCCAGATGTGTGCTGGAGATGTTCATGGTCATTATCAGGAAACATTTTGGCTGTTTCCGGAGGTGACAACAAGGTGAGTTTGTGGAAGGAGAACCTTCAAGGCAAGTGGGAGTCTGCTGGTGAAGTCGACCAGTAGAAATCTAATTGGTTTATCGTATGATGACCTTCACCACTCACTTGACATAGATGCTGCTCATTGAACCCTGTTCATCCTACATGATATTCATATACCAAAATCTTCATTTCTCTGTTTATGATATAATGCCCTTCTCACCATTAACTAGAAGTTATGTCTATTACAGTCTAATTTGTACCATTAGTATCGTCTACATATATATCGTTTATACTATTATTATTTTATTCGTTTCGTGATGTAAACCGTGTATGACTATGACTTACAACTCGTTGATAGTTGCTTCGATGATCTTTTGGACATCCTTAGAAGCTTCGTTGGCGGCTTCCAAGACTTCTTCATGACTGGCGATACCATCATCTAATGGCTTAGGATCTTCTGTGAGAGCACTAGGTGGTTTTTCACCCACACCAGCATTGGTGATTAAAGATAAAGCCAACACTTTCAATCCAGAGTGACGAGCGACAATCACTTCTGGAACAGTGGACATACCGACAGAATCTCCGCCCATAGCTCTGATCATCCTGACTTCTGCTCTACTTTCGAAGGTAGGACCAGCAGCAAAGAAATATGTACCCTCGTGGATGTTACGGACGATTCCGAGGTCCTTCTTAGCCTTAGTGTAGAACAATCTTCTCAAATCGAAATCATAGGCATCAGAAAGAGGCTGAAATCTTGGTCCAAACTCAGCCAAGTTAGGGCCCCTCAATGGGTGGTATCCTGCCAAACCAGGGAAGTTAATGTGATCGTCGATAAGCATAAGGTCACCAGGCTTGAATACTGGGTTAACACCACCGGCAGCATTGGTGACTACTACCGTGGTAACATCCAATTTTTTGGCCAAACGAACTGGCAAAGTGGTTTCCTGGAAAGTGTAGCCTTCGTAGAAGTGCAAACGACCAACCATGCACATAACTGGGACCTTGTTGTTTCCAATGAGACCGAATATCAACTTACCAGCATGGCCTGGGACTGTCGATACCTTAAAACCTGGAATATCAGAGTATTCGATCTCGATTTTATCGTCAGGGTGTAACACGTCCGCAATACCTCCCAAACCAGAACCACAGATGATCATAACTCTCGGTTTCGACAACTTATCATTGGCTGCCAAAAGCGATTTGACTTTGGTTGCAGCCTTTTCTATCACCTCGAGGTAGTCTTGAGGAGGCGAGTTTTCTGCCATTTTCAGTGTACTTTCAGCCATTTTTTTGTGTCTAGTTGTTTTAGAATGTTGCAATTCAAGTGGTTATTATATCTATATGCTAACAATACTCAGAGTTCAACGTTATGGTAATACTACAGTTATCTGATAATTGATCCTGATACTATCGACAAAGAAGAATATGCACCGACAGAAAAAGAAACAGGAACGTCTGCCGTGTTTAACTGTATTTTCTGATCTCTTATCCGGATATTTATTTCATCGAACATGAAACCTTAACTATGAGGACTGGAGTTTAAAAATACAATGCTGCGTAGCCGCTGTGGATTGCCGTCTGGGTGATATGGTCACGTGATATGTATATGAAATCTTGTCTTTTTGCAGACACCGGAGGATGGTCTTTACTATAATGAGGTTAGGGTATTGTCTTATGGTGTTAAGAGATGGTTGACCTTTTTCAATGAACTGCTTATTTTGGTTTCCACTAAGTTCACAAGAATTCCACTAATCTATACACTTTATTTTTATCTTCCAAAAACGTTCATCTCAAGCCCTCGCTCATGTATTGACTCCTATGGAATACTATTTACATCAAATTTTAAACAACAGCTACTCCTCCTGCGGCCACCAGTCAGGGGTAAAAACCTTCACTCCGACCACCTTTTCTCTGCCCTCCAAGCAGGGAATCTGGATCTTGAAGAGATCAGTCTTCTCCGTCTCTGCTAAGTTCATCAACACGAATGCCAAGTTATCCTGTATGGAAAGAATCTTCCCGCTTGATGTCTTCCTCCGGCGTACCGGTTTGGACTCTGCAAAAGGAGAGGAGCCGAATGGATTCTGGACGGCATTGGAAGAGTCGTCTCTGTCCTCGGTCAGTTCCGTCAATGGGGACAAATCAAGCTTGCTGAGACACGACTGGTTGGCAAGTTTGAGATCGGCAAGAACTGGGTCTGCTGAGTCGATGCTGATATGACCCTGCGCCAGAATGCCTTCTATGGCTTCGTCGCTGACGTTGAAAAGTTGGGCTGGCATCACTCTCTTTCGTATGACACCATTGTTAAATGTTCTTATGGTCAATTCCTGGCCCACGTAGCACCCTTTCTCCAACGATAACCCGTTAATGTAGTCCAAATTGGATTCGAAAGGCAATAAGGAAGTGTCCTTGGAAGCGTCTCGAATCTCGAAGACGCCATTCACGTACCTTCTCTTATCTATTACTTCTTCTGATGTCATTTCTGTATGAAAACTCAGCTTGAAGCTGTCTGAAAAAAGCGAGTTTACGGAGATTGTGTCTTTGCTTTCTTCTCCTTGTGATAATGGCTTGTTGGTAAGTACCTTTATTCCAAAGTTCGGTATTCTGTTATCGAATGAAAAGCCAACTATGCTGGATACTATTTTACTGTTGAATAGTATCTCGTCTTTAATGAATGAATTGGCATTTTGCAATGCTCCGACAGGATCCAATGACTGGAAGTACTTGCCCTGAACGTCATCCAAAAACTGATCGAATTCTAGGGTGTCACTGTAGTAGTAGTACGAGTATATCGACTCCTGGCGCATTATTTTCACCTTTGCACTGAGTTTATGTAATTTTAGCAACGACTCCAACGTGGAGACACTTTTTGAGTCCACTTCCACCAAGAAACTGGGCTTCTTTATCACCTCATCAAACGCATTGTTGAAGTTGTGGAATGGATTGGGGTACAAGAAGCAATCGCTTGTGACTCTTCCCTTCGAGTTGAGGAACATGGAATTGATTCCATCCCTTCCGATCAAAATCTCGTTTTCTGGGTCGTAGATGTCTTCGTGCATCAAGCCCCAGTTTTCATGGATGTCAATGATCTCAGCGAGATTGGCATGCTTGTCTTCCTTGTCGCTGATGGTATGTTGCTTCTTCTTGACTACATTGGGCAACAACCGCGACGTAATTAGCCCGTTTAAAAATTTCGTTGCATCCTTACCGGTTACCAGGAGTATTCCCTTCGACAATGGAGCAATCCCAGCTATAGGAAGTGGCATAGTTCCGGCCAGTTTAATGATTGCCAAATGCTTATAAATGGACTCTTCTTCGGATCCGAAAACAGAAATTTGAATCTGTCAATATGTACATGGTGCGTTGTGCAGGAAGTTTGCAGCCTTTGATTAGTGTAGGGGTATAGTGAAGAAACTGATGGGTGATAGGAATATTTATTGGTGTTAGTCAAGAGAAGGAATAAAGTGGAGGATGGTGGTGTGGTAAGTTTGTTCATTGGTATGGATCGAAGGGGTGAAGCTAAAAGAGAGGAATAGCTAAGGGGTAACGAGAAAGAAGTGCTTTTGGAAACCGTTGGTCTGCAAAGAATAATGTTCATGGACAAAAGTAAAGATACAGGAATTAATAAGAGCAGGAAGAGTACTTTCACGGATATGAAAAACAGGGATAGGAGAAGTGGTAACAAAAGATCGTTCACTTCAGGGAGGAAATAAGTTCATTGTTCTCTAACCAAGAGGATGAATAACGAAGAAAAGAAAGGGTATGCTAATTGCTTTGTATGTAAAGACAAAGGCAAAAAAAGAAGTACCTTTGGACTTGTTATTATACGGAGTATATGCTCTGATCACTAACTGTTTTTGATTTAAGTACAAAGTACGTTGATTGATGTGTAAAGATAAACAGGAATAAATAAGCTATATAAAATAAATAAGAGGGACGGCTAGTCAAACTTTGAAATGTCCAACTGTCTTCCAATGGTAGTTCTTGGCTTCACTTCGTTGATTGTAGTGTCGGGTGTCGTATCCTCTGCTGATCCGGATCCTTCTTTTGTAATGTCAGGCAAGGTATCTTCGCTGTGGGCGAGTTTGTCTCTGATACGCTCTGAGATAGAGAGTTTCTCCTTAAGATCATTGG
This sequence comes from Scheffersomyces lignosus, assembly GCA_001599395.1. Lineage (NCBI taxonomy): Eukaryota > Fungi > Ascomycota > Pichiomycetes > Serinales > Debaryomycetaceae > Scheffersomyces > Scheffersomyces lignosus. The sequence goes on along the minus strand of BCGS01000003.1, from coordinate 305,996 downwards.
TAGCAAATGCATGTGCCATCGACAACTTGTGTAAGTTCGTTGACGAGTGGTGTCTAGAGTTGAGTGTGGAACTCAAATTAGAATGACTATTCAAAATAGACTCGTTTCTAGAGAGTTCATCAGATCTCGAGTCTAATTCACCAAAATCAAAGTAAGCATAACCTCCTAATAAATCAAAATCATTACCCTTCTCACTTTCCATGGAATCGGATCTGGAGTGCGCCTTAACGTCAGCATTGATAGTCACACTGTCGTACGGAATTGTTTCATAGCTGTCAATTGTCAAAGGAATAGGATGTTTCTTCAGTGGTAAATCGTGTTCAACATTCTTCAACTCGTGTTCTATTCTCAATCTCTGCAACTCTGCCTTTCTCGATTCACTATCGTTAATGTCGAGTAAGAAGTTGGATCTTTGCTTCAACATGTTCTTCATATCCATGATGACACGGTTAAAGGTATCTAAGAATCTGTCTGTCTGTCTGTACTTGGAGCAAACTGTAATCAACACCTTATCTGTGTGAATAATGTAACCAATACCATAACCCTGGTCGATGGCCGGAGGAATTCCAAAAAGTAGTAATGCCGGATTACCACAATTAGAAATTAACAACTCTGGGGATACTAACTTCTCGATGATTGGGTTACAAAGTAGTGGGATATTCAAATCCATTTTGGCCATCTCCGGAAGAGGTTCTAACTTGGAGTTCAACAGGTTCAATTTCTTGACTGAAGTGGGGTTCTTTATCACTTGGATCAAAGACATGAAATGTCTTTCGAACCCTTTTCCTACCATCGCTTCGTGGTATTGCTTTGTGTGAAGCTCACTACACCTCTTGAAGCTTTCCCATTTGTCCAGGGGACTGGCATTTGTTATGTACAACTTCACTAAATTTGAGATAGAGTCGTTCTGAACAGCGACAAGCTCTGTTCTTGAGTCTCTAAACTTTCTGGTGGTGATAGGCTCTAAAGTGTTGGCCATTCTTCCGTACAAAGTGTAGTTCGTGATTTGAAAGCATATCTGAAGAATTGAATCAACAGAAAGGTTGAATTTCTTAATCAAATGAGAATCTAACTTGACACTGATAGTTCTGTATTCGTGCTGGTTTATCAAGTCTGCTAATCTAGTCTCCGATAAGTGAATTAAGTTCTGCAACTCCGGAGTCTTCTTGAAAATAATTTTCAGCTTTTCGGGCTTGATGTTGTTACCGTTCGAAGACACGAAAGTGATCTTGTTGTCAAAAAGAGTGTATTCTGAACCGTTGATGTTCTTTGCCAACTTAAGGACCGAATCTGTGTAGATATCACTTATAAATCTCAAGATAGCAGTACTATCCATGGAAGTGGACTCCCAAACAATACCAGCCACTGAGTTCTTGGTGACAATCAATTGCAATTTGTCGTACCATCTAGACGTACACGAACCGATTTGAACGTTTTGCTCTGACAACTCAGACGAACCGTGACAGATGACGGAAGTCTTTTCCTCATCATTGGCGGGTGAGTTTCTATCCAAAACAAGTACAAATAAAGCGTTATCAATGAGTTCCAAGTTTTCAGAGTTATTTTTGTTTAACTCGATTCTTGCCAATTTCCAATGCTTCAACGACTGAGTTGTAACAGTACCAATCGAATTATTAATCGACTCGATGTGGTCTACCTTCTCCAGGACATCGATGATGTTCTGTAAAATCAACGACAATTCGTGGTCACTGAACCAAATTCTGTGCTTAGACTTTGTCTCTTGGTACTCTTCTTCCTTGAATGGAGTAATCACTTCTAAGGAGTAAAACTGGTTGTTGCAGATAATGACGATGTGCCTGGAGTCGTTAATGTTCTTATACTTCTTCATAGACACGTGGTTGTTGTGGTCTTTTTCAACAGCAGCTGGAACTCTCGTTGTTCCGAACAAGTTCAAGTAGCATTTCATGGTCAAAGGGTTGTTGTTCTTCGGAGTGTAGTCGGGCTTTAATGTTTCATTACGAAGCGAGATGATGAACTTGAGGGACGAGTTTATCAAGTTAGCTGCTCTTTGGGCCTGGTTTGGTGGATTCAACGTCTTCGAGTATGGATCCTCCTCCAAGATCAAATACGGGTTTCTTGGAAGGATGTCACCTCTCAACTCTCCGTAGATGGCCGGAGCCGATTCGTTGTTGATGGTGTTCCAGTAACAAGTCTGAGTGGGGTTCTCGGAGGCAGCCACCAAGTGCTGCTGGATCAAGTTGATCAAGTCATTGGACACGAAGTCCGACGCCTCGATCAAGAGCTCGTTGTACTCCTCGTAGCTCATCAACGGCTTGAGTGCTGCCAACAACTGTTGGGTTGTAGCGCCCAACGGAGGAACTGATAACCGAGGCAACAGCTCTTCATTCTCGTAGGTGTAGTACGACATGGTAGTGTGGTATATGAATGGAATAAATACCAACAAAAGACTACAAAGTAGCTACCGAATAGATGGAAATATGAAAATAAGAGCTTCTATGATGAAAACAAGCAGTCTCTATGAATATCTCACTTCTATAGAAATCGCACTCCTTATATAGAAATCTCACTCTTTATATAGAAATCCCCACAGAAACTTCGAAACCTGGAAACCTACACTCTTTGTAGAAAACTCCGGTCTCTCTAGAAAACTCCGGTCTCTATCTGGATTCCGGTGAGAAAAGCCGCCGCCATAAAATTAATCCAGATCGCCAGAGAACGAACCACGAAAATGTGGGGTCATTTTTTGGAAGTCTGGAGAACGAAGGTGCTGTATGGAGGAACATTAATATTAATATTAATATATGGTGAAAAATGGTGTGTTAGTGAATGTTGTTAGCTCCGATAAATGAGAGAGCGAGAGAGGAGTGAGAAATGGGATAGCGAAGAGATAAGAAGTGAGCGATGAGTGGGGGTGGGGGTGTCTGAGAAGAGCTGATCGCTAAAAGTGAATTTCTTGAAGGTTATGTCTCGGAGTCCAGGTCTGTACAATGTCGAAAATAGCCTGCAAATGTCACGTGGTCTAAACTTGTATCTTAATCCGCTCCCCTTCAGTCTCAGTGGGGTCTTCAATGGTGTTAAGAGAACTGCATGCCGCAGTTTCTTGGATAGTGTGGAGTAACCAACATCCAATAATATTCGACATAAATTGGGGCCTCGAGAATAATGGGCCGAAGTGTGTTTTTCTGGCCAGAAACGTCATCCGAGACCCACTGGGTGGTTATTGTGTTATCATATCCTAAAATGCTTGGTCATACTGAAATTTGTCTTTTCTTGTCGACATAGTGACTACTGTAAGCTAGAGAGGCTCGGAGTCCGCTTCGTCGGAGTATCGGAGTCACTGGGATGTCCTGTGGTTAAACTCCTTCGTTGCGTTGTGCAAAGCGTAAGTAGTGTCACGTGATGGATCATAGTGATCGTTCAGATGAGCGTTGCTTGGAGAAGCGAATGCATCGGCACTTAGCCTTCTTCAATATTCAATTTCTCCCACTGTCCTCATGGAGTCCAAGATACATTGCAAACGTCTCCAGACAAAAATCAAAAAAAAATTCCGATACCGGGAGTCGAACCCGGGTCTGCTCGGTGAAAGCGAACCGTGCTAGCCGTTACACTATATCGGAAGAGTTATATAGGTCTTTAATTTGCGAAATTTCCAACAGCTCTCGATATCACGTGCAATAAGCGTGATTTTACTCACGTTTTCTCCATATTTGCAACATCTTACTAAATCAACTTAGAATGAAATCACTTACGACTTTGCTGTCTTAATTATCTCCACGTAAGTATATTCAACAAAAACGCTGTGAGTGTCTTCTTCGGAAACCCTGGATGACTTAAAACTCTTTATCTAAGTATTTGACTGACATACATGGTCAATGCAATCGCTAATACTAAAGTAGCTCGATGATCTTAACCCTTTAGCTCACAGAATCGTGGAAACCCCCTTCTGCTTTCACTAATAAAATCCCATCCAGTAGACGAAAATGGATACTAAGAATTCTATTGATCTACATTGCCAAAGCGTTATTGCTGCATTCGCTTAGATTTTGCGTCTATGAGTGCATGCGTTTACTGCATGTGCAGCATATGCGGTTTCCAATTGGTATTGATACACGATTTCTCCAACCAGAACTCCAATCACATCGCTGTTCTACGTCATCTACTACATCAATATCTACATATTGATGACTAGAGAAAAAGCAAAATTAATGCATAGTACTTTTATATAACGATTGTCATAAACTTGAATTATTGTGATGAGTTTGCAGCATCTTTGCAATTACCAATACTCCCAGCGCACAACACAGTTCTTCCAAACTGCTTCTTACGACGTTTCTTAATGCCCCAATAGTCATCAGTGTCTTCTGGCCTACCAAAACCACCACCACCGGGAGTCAAAATTTTTAAAATGTCGCCCTTATTTATCTCGATTTCTGCTAAAGAAGGTAACTGAATCCATTGGATAACATCGTTAGATCTGTTTCTGCCCAAATAATTTTCACCCTTCGAACCTGGCTCACCTCCATATATTCCCCAAGGTTCAAAGACTCTTCTCTGTGTTACTAGAGAAACATGAACAGGAGAAGTAAACTTAATTTCTCTGATTAATCCATTCCCTCCATTCCATTTGCCTTTACCTCCTGAATTTTCTCGAATTCCGTAAAATAATAATAAACAAGGATATCTTTGTTCCAAGACTTCTGGATCGGTAATTTTAGTATTTGTCATATTAGTTTGAGTTCCTGAAAACCCGTGAAAGCCAATCCTTTCCCCATTTTTTTCAACTATTCCAGCACAACTTCCTTGTCCGATGGTTTCTGTATATCCAAAGCCTTTGATCATTTCTCCTTTGCTATTTACACCACCTGTACCGAAATTAATACCGTTCATACAACCACCCGTGGCTGAAGTTAAACCAAAAGCTCTAAATAATACATCTGTCAACCTCTGCGATGTCATACCATTGCCAGCACAAACAGCAGCGAATCGACTAGGATTAATCAAACTGTTCTCTGGAAGGATAACTGTACATGGATCCAAACAACCTTGATTTAAAGGGATCTCTAAATTTACCAAGCAACGCAAGACATATATCACAGCCGAATATGTGATAGAGCTAGGGGCGTTCAAATTGGAATAAGATTCAAGAGAAGTTCCCTCAAAGTCAAAGATTGCTGAGCCATCTTTTTCATCAATGTCGATTTTGACTTGTATCTTGCAACCATCATCCATATAGTCCATGGATGTCAATGGCATCCTTTCTTTGTTTCTTGATGCATAATCTTTGAGGAATTCGCGAACTGCTAGCTCGGCAGATTTCTTTACATTTCTCATATAGAACAATACTGTTTCACTACCATATTCTTCAAATAATTCCTTGAGCAAAATTATTCCCCTTTGGTTTGATGCGATTTGAGCTTTTAAGTCTGAAATATTGTCTTCGATGTTACGAGTTCCTGATACTCCGTGGGCTTTAGGCACTTCAACAAAATGCTTTATCAAGCCTTCGTAATCAAACTTCCCATTGGATACTATTTTCCAGGCTTCTATGTTGGCACCTTCTTCAAAAATATCCCTCGCGTAGGAAGATGACGAACCTGGGGCAGATCCTCCAATTTCGGAGTGATGGGCTCTTGCAGCTACCACGAATTGTATTCTTCCATCAATAAACACTGGCGAGATGACGGTTACGTCGGGTAAGTGTGTACCTCCGACGCTAGGAGAATTAGTACATAGAATATCTCCCTCTTTCAAGTCATCCTTCCAGTAATCTAATTGATATTTGATAGCTGTTGACATAGACCCAAGATGAACGGGAACATTAGGAGCATTTGCAGTCAAATTACCTTCGTTATCAAATAATGCGCAAGAATAATCCAATCTTTCCTTTATATTTGCACTAATCGAAATCTTCTGAAGTGTTCTTGACATATCGTCTGCAATAGACATGAATCTATTAGCGAAAATAGATAGTAGGATTGGGTCTACGTGGTTTGTGGTTACAGATGTCTTCTCTGCACATTTCAAATCGAGAACGACATGTCGAGGTAAGATTGTTGCAGTTGAATTAGGGGAGACGACTATTGTTTGATTTGCATCCAAAATAAGTGAAGGGCCATTTATAACCCCACCGACTGGTATTTTGTCCAAGAAGTAAACTTCTGTACTCAAGGCTCCTTGGTCAAAGGATACTGAAGTACATGATGTTGCAAATTTACTGGAAATATCAACTCTGTCTACCGCATCATAATCTTGAAATGGAGAACGTTCTGCTGCAACAACTGAGGCCTCGCCACTTCCTCGGACTCTAATATCGGAAATCAAGATTGTTCTATCTAAGTCATTAAAGGCGAACTCAAGTTCATGTTTCTTGTAGAATTGTTGTAAAAATTCGTTTGTCTCGTTTTGTTGAACCATTATTCTGGTGTCAGACCCTTTGTACCCCATATTGAAATAAGTTTCGAAGGAAATATTGTCAATTTTCACTCCCTGCTTGAGCAATTGATCCCGGCAATTTGATTTTAGCCTTTCGCATTCTTGAAGCAAAGAGTCTCTAGATTCTTCGGAATATGATGTAGATATAGGCTCCTGTTGTTCGTTAACAACTGATGCTAAAGATATTCCATAAGCTGACAAAATCGAAGAATGCTTATGAATTATTACCTTCTTAATCTTCAATATCTCTGCTATAGATGCTGCGTGTTGGCCACCAGCTCCTCCGAAGGAAGCTAACACATGTTTCGTGACGTCGTGACCTTTTGAATCTGTTAAATCTCGAATAGGTCTAGCCATTTGAAAGTCGGCTACTTTGAGAAAACCTAATGCAATTTCCTGGGCAGTTTTCTTGGAACTAGGATTTTCTTTATTAATTACTTCAGCAAGAGCCTCGAACTTTTGCTTTGTGGTTTCATAGTCCAACGGTTGGTCCTCCGTTGGACCAAAAATTTTGGGAAAATAGTCCGGGATTATCCTTCCTGTGAACAAATTGGCATCGGTAATGGTTAGTGGGCCTCCTTTTCTATAACATGCGGGACCAGGATGAGCACCTGCTGATTCGGGTCCAACAACGAAAACTCCGTTCCTATAAAATAAAATGGACCCTCCTCCAGCAGCAACCGTATTAATATCCAATTGTGGAGCTGCTATCTTAATTCCAGCAGTGATACTTTCAAACGCAAACTCGAATTCACCGGCATATCTCGAAACATCCGTAGATGTACCACCCATATCAAAGCCTATTACAGGAAATTTCTTTTCGGGATCGTATGATGTCTTAGCAGCTCCTACGACACCGCCAGCGGGACCTGAAAGCAAAGATCTTAATCCTGAAAAGTTCCTCCAAGAACACAAGCCACCGTCCGATTGCATAAACTCTATTCTAGTATGCTCCTCAAAATCCTGTTGAAATCCATTCAAGAAATTTTCAATATACTCTTTGATAATTGGAGTAAGATAGGCGTCAACCGTGGTAGATTGACCCCGCGATACGGTTTTGATAACAGGCAAAATTTCGTGTGATAATGAAACGTTAGTGAACCCCAAAGACTTTGCAATTTCGCCGGCCAACATTTCATGTTTTTGATAGTTGAACCCGTGAATAAATACTATAGCTACAGATTTAATGCCCTCTTTTCTTAATTCTTGGAGATCTTCAGTTAGCTTATTGACATTTAACGGCTGAAGTATTTCAAAAACCTCCTTAGTTTCTCCGAGAACAAATCTCTTATTATCAACTAAATCATGGGCATCATATCCACTAGGGTCAACAGTAAATGCTGGCATGGTGACTCTTTCCTCTGCTTCTATTACCCTTTCATACAAAACGCCCGGCTTGATGATATTTAAAGCAAATAATTCTGGACGTGACTGGTCCCCAATGTGCAAAAGGTCCTTGAAACCTTTTGTTGTGACTAGACCAAATTTGGCACCCTTTCTCTCCAATAATGCATTAGTTGCAACAGTCGTTCCTAATCTTATGGAAGAGATCATGGAAGTATCTAGTGGGGTACCTCGAGGAATGTCCTTGCTGGTGACCTTTTGTAGTACCCTTCTGATCCCTTCAATATTGGCATCTTTGTAGTTTAACGGGTCTACGGATAATAACTTGAAAGCTTCTTCGATATGCCCGTACTTATAGATAATATCGGTAAATGTTCCACCTCTGTCGATTGAAATTTCCACACCATTATCAAGGTAAGTCATTTCCGGTGTTAAGCGAGTCAAAGACCGATAGCTGCTGTGGTATTCTAGGTTCAACGTGATTATTGGGTTTCTGTCTGTATTATGTCAGAATCTAATGGCATTATATTCTTATCCAGAATAGATGATGCGCCAAAAGAGGTTGCAGATTGTAATTCGAATCAAATGTCAACTCTTGCTTTCAGAATAACCGATCGAGATGATCTGATAACTTGCTCTTTTACCACAACCGTGTTAACCCGTACACTTCTTTCACGAATGTCTGTGGAACTTCATGAGGAAGATGTGTTACAGGGATTCTTGCTGGTCAATTTCACCACTTGACCATCGATCCCCACAGACAATGAATCAAAAATATTTCCTGTGCTTGCGCCTACCAATTCAGGCATTCTCACATATTGTGGATGGTCGGGTAGACCATCTTTTTTTCACACCCAAATTCTCAATTGGGACAGGATTGCATGAATCACATTTCCGTCTAGTTTTACGAACAATAATATTCATGCAAGCGGTGCAAGAGGTGCATCATGTATGGCACCTATTTCAAGTAGTGTGCTAAATTTGGTATAAAAGAGACAGAGATCTTCGGCCAGCAACGATTGGGGGAGGGGGGTCTACTAGGACAATTATTACTTCTAAAAATTGGGAAGGTGGAAACTAATTCAAGCCGCTCACTTGCTAATTTGTGAATTCAGAGTGTTCGGTGTGGTTATGAGATCTTCAGGTGCTCCCTGTGATATTATTCGACATTCGTAGTCACCGTAAAAACGCTTACTTCAGCTCGCTTCAAGCTGACATTTAGAGATTAAACTCTCACAAATAAAAATAATTTATACTATCCTATTAAGAACAGAAACCTTAAGTTAAATAATGCTAGATAATGCAAAACAGTTCTATCTGTCATGATACGAAATATGTGTGGCTTCCTTGTTAGGAACTCGGTGCCAAAACCATTATATTGTAGGTATGGTTCCATTTTTTGTTATAACACCACCCATCAATATCTTTGTTGAAGAAACCACATTGAGGCGACACCATTTCCAGTGTATTCGAATAACCATGCAAGATACTGTCAACATTTCAATATAAAAGTGAATTTTGCAGCCTTCTGTGGTAAGGGACCACCGGAAAAGATTATTTTGAGTTGTTGTTACTTTGTATGCCTACAAGATTTGTGAAAAATCAAGGGGCAGAGCTGCTACTTCACTGCTTCAGCATGGAGTTTTACCAAAAATGTAGCCTATGTGATGTAAATAGTTATTTCTATACCCATATTTGACCCGCCTTAGGAGACTGAAGGATTTTGTATTGATTGTAATTAGAAGATCTTGGCAAAGGCATTGCAGTACGTACCTTGGTCCCGATGTAGAAATATAACTACGGCATATAATTTATTTGAGGTGATATTGTTAGGGCTTTTTTTTGTGCCAATGAACATTGTGATCTCTTCACACAAGATGTACTACTCAATTGTAGTAGTTTGGGAACATTCGTGAACTGAGATCATAGCTGTAGCGTCACCTTTGCAATTGAAGGAAGGTACACGATTCTCATTTGGGGATACTTAGAAAGCTCAATGGCTTCACTTTGGAGTCGCGTTGAGGTAGCTATATATATTCATATGTGACTAATTTGATTGCCAATCTAATGGGAATTAATATTGGAGAATGCTAGAAGTGGACTCGCCGATAGTTATTGTTGGTGCTGGTACCTTTGGCCTCTCGACAGCCTTGGAACTTCTACGAGATGGTTATAGAAATATTACCTTAATTGATACATTTCCTATCCCATCTCCTTTAAGTGCTGGTAATGACGTCAACAAGATTTTTCAATCAACAGTTGATAATGAATTTTTGTCTAAGCTAGCCCTTGAGTCATTGGAGCTTTGGAGAAATGATCCTATTTATAGAGAAGCCTTTCATGAAACGGGAATCGTATACGCTGCCACTGGAAAGAATAAACAAGGTGATATTAATAAGAGAAAGAAATCATTGAAGTTACAAGATATACCTTTCACGGAACTAAATGATCCAGATAGCTTTTCAAGGGTCCTTCCCAGTTTGTCTAATTCCAAGAATAGCGGTTCTCTATTTAAGAACTGGGTGGGTTACTACCAAGAAACCAAGTGTGGGTGGACTTTTGCAACGCATGCTCTAGAATCAGCCTCCAGGGAGATAAAGAAATTGGGTGGGAAGTTCATTACAGAAAGTGTTCTGGAATTGATTTATGAAGAAACCCCATCGAAAGTCAATTCTGTGGTCGGTATCAGAACCAATTCAGGTAGAGTAATTAGAGTAAGTCGAGTGGTGATATGTGCTGGTGCACAGTCTTACAAGTTCTTGGACTTCGAGAATCAATTATTGGCCAAATCTTTTACTTTGGCCCATATCTCCCTAACTAAAGAAGAAATGGCTATATTGAGGCACATGCCAGTAATACTAAATTTAGACGAAGGATTCTTCTTCGAACCCGATGTGGATGGCGATTTGAAAGTATGCAACGAATTTCCAGGTTATATAAATATAAGAGACAAGGAGAAGGATTCAGACCCAATTTATCTAAATAAAATTCCTAAAGAAGCTGAAGAACAGATTAGATCGTTTTTGAGGCAATGCATTCCAGAGCTTTCATCACGGGACTTCGATATGGTCAAGCTCTGTTGGTGCACAGATACACCAGATCGGAACTTCCTTATAGGGCCCCATCCCGAACTTGCCAACCTCGTACTAGGGACGGGAGATTCTGGACAAGGATTTAAATACATGCCCGTAATTGGAAAGTACATAAAGCACATGGTAGTTGATGGCGGTAAATCTATACCATCGTCAGTTAAGGATTTGTGGAGATGGAGGCCAGAGACGGGCAAGAGTCGAAATATTTATGACGTGCAAAACAGATTTGGAGGGAGCAATGTTATAAAAAACATTAGCCACATCACTGAGTGGTCTGATGGTAAGGGTACGAGAGGGAACTGAGCGAAACTTACAAAATAGTTCAGATAATTCAGATAATTCAGAGCATATTTGCAGCTGTTTCAGTTTCACTATAAGTGGTAGCGCGAACGAACAAGAAAGAGAGGCAATACTTACGTGAAGGTAATTACATTGGATTGTAATTAGACATATTATAGTCATATGAGAACCCAATGCGTCAGATTTGCTCCCAAAACGCCTTCTCGATATTCTTCGTATCTGTGTCTTTATCGCGCATCGTAAATTTAATAAAGAATCTCATGTTTTGGTAGATAGACGTTCGGATAAGTTACTAAATCAGTCTATCGCTGTACTCTGAACAATATGTCACTTTGACCATTGTCGCCGTAGAAGAATATGCCAAGGAAATGCTATCAAATTTGACTGCTTCGGCCTATTTTTTTCTTTGCCGCGGCAAAGCCGCGAATCACAAATACGGACGGATTTTGAACCGTCCTTATCTGTAATCAGTAATGATGTGCCTTACAATGGAAGGCCAACCACGGGGAACTTCCTGCATTGGGTCTATCATCGTCGTATAAGTCCAACTTATGCATGTAATCTAAGAGAAGAGCCAACGTTTTTCATTCTCAGAGAGAGCCTTAGGACAGATTCATCGAAGATATAAAGAACACCGGATCCAGAGGCTTAAAAATGCTCGATATTTTACAGTTGTAATTACTGCGAATATTTTTTCCAATATGGTGCAAATTAAATATTCTATAGCTGTTACAAGTATCTTAGGCTTAGCCAATGCCAAAAAGGTATTCATTGATAATGATGGATTGGCACCTTTGCAGGTGTTGTTCCCCTTGGCTGCTGGCTGGGAAGTTCTTGGTATTTCCACCAGTTTTGGTTCATCTTCTACCGTTGATGCCGCAGGTGCTGCGTTCGATGTCTTGGAAACTTACAATTTATCGTCCTGTATTCCCCACTATGTTGGTGCTCAACAGCCTTTATTAAGAACCCAGGATACCTTCGATACTTGGCAGAGTCTCTTTGGAGAGTTAGTCTGGCAAGGTGCATTTGCTTCCTTCTACGAGGATACCTACACCTGGGACAACATAACCTACAATGAAACCTTTCCTGGTGCCGTTGCCATGATTGAAGCTGTCAAAGCCAACAAGGACACTGATCCAGTATACATTTATGCCGCTGGTATGATGACCACAGTTGCCCAAGCCATTTCCATCTATCCCAACCTTGTGAAGGAAGCTGCTGGTTTATATATCATGGGTGGATACTTCGATCAACAATATGCAGCTGCTACCGGCCCATCGATCGTCAATGATATCAATACTGACATCAACTTGATGCAAGATCCAGAGGCTGCTCAAATTGTCCTTACTGCCAACTGGACCGAATTGTATATTGGCGCTAATGTCACTAACTACTTGGTTCCATCGCAAGGGTTGTATGATATCTTAATTAACAAGGCTGGTGGTCTTTCTGTTTTGGAGGATACTCCATACTTCGAATTTGTCTCCAACTTAGTTGCAACTGGTAATTACTCAGACAACACACTGGAGCAAACTCTTCCATTCTGGGACGAGGTAGTTTCTGCTTTCATGGTCTGGCCAGATATGATCGAGAGCACCACCAACTTCTCTGTTGCTGTCGATACCCTGTTCTACTCTCCATTCTACGGTAGTTTGAGAATCTGGGGTGCTGACTACGCTCCAAAGGGTGCCATTACGGGTAATGCTACTATTGTGAACAAGATCGATGACAACAAATTCTACGACATGTTGGTTTCCACCTATTTCCAAGACTGGAGACAATACTGTGAGGTAGGGGGACCAGTTGCATTGGCTGGTTATGAGTAAAATATTAGATTCAATTAGAAGTTTATAGACATTTCGCTTTTATTTCGTATAAAAGTTTTCTTTCGGTGGTCCTTTTCTTAACAGATTTGTAAATAGTGTCCTAGCACAGCCTACATTATATCTAGATATAAAATGTTCCTTATTCAGACTGTTTAATTGAGTGTATGACACTAGGTGTAGCTTCCATGGTTTCCTTTCAGAGTATAAGTGAGTATGGGCATATAGCTGGACTGTCTTATTGTCTTCAAGCAAACAACTATAAGCACCAGTTTTATATTCTACTTCTATATAATACAAAAAAAGAGAATATTCCTATGTAGAACTGTTTAGTACTTACAAGAATGATTTACATCCTTACATTCTTATATGCTTTCCTACTCACTATATTTGCACCCTTTACTCTCACTAACTACTCTCACTAACTACTCTCACTAGCTACTCTCACTAACTACTCTCGCTATTTGCACCCATTAACTAGTCTCAGTAAAATACTCCCACTAACTAATACTCCACTTATACAGTCGCCTTTTTTCGGGCCAGCCAAAATTAGCCGCCACGAATCGCAGCGATGAATTTCTGTGTTCACGATTAAGCTATTGGTGACTCTGACTATCGTGTCTATCAGTACAGCACCAAACACTATAGAATATTGGGAGTTTGGCAAGCTGTCGCATATCCGTCATTACAATTGCACAATCGCGTATTTCTCATTTGGCCATTAATGGACGTTTTGTATAACAACCGCTGACCGTTATTTATGAACTAGCACATCGTTATTGTCCCCTCGAGATAAACATCACATCTGGACTACACTCCTTTCGCCAAAAAGCTTCAAAATCATAGCAACCGCAATCTCAGTCAGACATAGAGCTTATTTCAGCGTGTAAATGAGTGGTATAGCATTAAAATTAACTTCATTACTCGTACGGACAGTCGCCAAGCCGTTTGCCACTGCTTTGAAGAGTCAAGCCAAGGAGCATGATTCCTTCAGGAGAGCATGTATAGCCATTGCCCAGACAGTTCATTCAACCGATTTGAGGCTTCGAATGTCGTTACTAGGTGAGAAAAAGATCAAAATTAGACCATTGAATGATACCAAAGCTGTTGACAACGGTGCTACGTTCTTATCTGAGTTGTTTATCTTCAGTGTAGCGGGATCATTGATATTCTATGAAAGCTACAGAACTAGAAAGAAGGCCACTGATGAAAGAGATGCTTTGGCCGACGATATTTCCGTTCTCCAAAGCGAAATAGACTTTATCAAGACCAAATTGGGCGATATTAATATTAAGTTGGATGATTATGTGATGCCTGCGGACTACAAGCCCAAGTATATCAAGATTAATAATCCCCATACTGCTACCAATGCCGACGAATCCGTAAAGAAAATCGAAGGAACTAGTAGTGCTGACATTGCCAGCAAATCTGCTCCAGTGAAAGCTAACTGATTAAGTGTGTCACTGTAACATTTGATATCTTGTAGATAAGATACACCCACTGTAAATAGAATCATTATAAACGCTAGAAGCTTTAGATACGATTTCTGATAGAGCTAGATATAAAGAGAGATGAGGGTTCAGTGAATGACCAGAATGTCATGGGAATAGAGGAATTCTTTCGTAGTCCAGCTCATCTGATATTAGAGTCATCCTCATTCAAATCTACACTTTGAGTCTACATCGATAATAAATTAGATGAACGTTAATAATAATGAAGAAAAGAACTAACCAAGTATGGGACAATATAGTACAATATATTTTAATTCAAGCGAATAAAAATGGGAAATAGTAATAAAACAAGACAAGACAAAAGTAGTACAATAGCAGCAAAGAAGCACAATCAAAAACAATAACCAATTGCAACTGTTAATGAACAACAAACGAGACAAACCCATGAGTAGCGCAGCCTACGAGGGTATTAAAAACCAGGCGAGCTTAGCAATGATGTTGTTTGGGTGATTACTGGATGTCTTACGCTAGCTTTAATTGACTGAAATAGGCATCCAAATCGGAGCTTTATTTCAGCTTCTTCTTCTCCACCTTCAACAACAACGCCTTGTTGATGTGAGGCAAGACACCACCGTAGGCAATGGTGGCCTTGATCAAGTTATCTAATTCTTCATCACCTCTGATGGCTAATTGCAAATGTCTTGGGGTGATTCTCTTGACCTTCAAGTCCTTGGCTGCGTTACCAGCCAATTCTAACACTTCGGCGGTCAAGTATTCCAACACGGCTGTCAAGTAGATGGCGGATTTCGATCCCACTCTGATCTTGTTCTGTGCGGTTCTCTTTAAGTATCTCTTAATTCTACCCACTGGGAACTGCAAACCAGCTCTGGCGGAGTGGGAAGTGGATGACTTGGCGGATTCCGAGGATTTACCCTTACCACCGTGCACTTTACCTTTGCCGGACATGTCGATATGGAGATGGTACTATGTGTGTGCGTCAATTGAACGAAGGCTCTTTCGATAGTTCAGCTTGCAGTCATAAACAAACACAACAACAACAGAAAAGAAGTGTGAAGGAAAAACAAAAAGATCCCGCCCAAAATCAAAACAAATAAACAACGCGCGGAATGCTGCTACTAGGAAAAGTGAGCTGCGAGTGTAGAGTGGTGATTGTGGTGTGGGTGGGTCATTGGGGGTGGGGAGGTAGAGTTACCCGGACGATGGTTGTTGAGCGAGCGGATGCGAAAAAAAGGTGATGCAAAGAACGCAGAGAAGGTGCAGATCTCAGATTTGCAGCAGTTTGTATTGTTGTATTGGAGTAGGCGAGGTTACTTTGGTGAGGGTGTAGAGAGAAAGTGCCGGGAAAGGTGATGTGAGAAGGAGAGGTGTTATGGTAAGGTGATGGTCAGGGTGGGGTGGCTTGGTAAATGTTTCAAAATGGCTTACCTACTAGGCGGTGTTTTGTTGTTAGTCGGTAAGATGAAAAATAACGAACCAGCTTTAAAATTGGAGCCATGAAAGCTGTGAGAAGGATATATGCAAAAGTCTATACCATGATATGGGGATATAAGGTACTCTCAGGTATGGCCCTAGGATATTACCAGATGAAATATCTCTTTCTACTTATTGGTATCGCCCAGTTTAAAGCTAAATTTTGCAGCTATTTGGTGCAGTAAAAGCACTCCTTTTGCGAACGCAGCGTGATCTGGATCTGTTCCATTAAACTATGGTTAAATTGGAATAATTAGCAAAAATTGCCATTAAAAATGTTGAATTTGTCAGTTTACAAGCATCAGCATATGGTTTTTATATTAGTGTGCAATTTGGTGTACTTCAAGTGCTATACTTTGCTGTCTTGTTGGAACAAGATTTGACAAGAGGATTAAACATGAGAACAAGTCTTCTACAAAATGATACTTTCTACTTCTTTGCCTTTTATTCACACCTCTGTCTAACTAGATCACAGTTAGAAAATTCAAACCAGCAGACCTATATACTACTGCAATATCTAACTGTTAACTATACTGTACGATCCCAACTTTTCAATCATTCTTTCTATGTCAGCTTTGGACTTCTGCAATTCACTACACATGGAATCAAAACATTGGTATCCTTTCAACATCTTGATCAAATTAATCATTTCCTGCTCTTCTTCCAATTCGTCCGAGTCTAACTCATCGTCGTCAAACTCACTTTGGCTGTCATCCCCCTCTACGTCAAGGACATTTTCATCCACGCTATCCTCACGTTCTGCCCGAATATTATATCTTCTATGAACAGAAGATGAAGAATGTCTTGAGCGTCTTCTTGTGCTTGTGTCATGCTCTAAAGGGTAGACTGAGGTATTGTCATCGCTGTATGCATTGTTGTCGGAACCTGATTCAACATCACTTTCCAATATTATATCCTTAACATTTCTTGTGGACGGTTGATTGAAACTTACTTTTCTTCTGGATTTAACGTGACTTGTCTTTAAAGTCTGCTCATTGACTCTGGTTTTGAGAAGGTTTCCCTCGTTCGTCTTCGGTCTTATCTCGGGTTTCTTCTTGGGGCTATGCTTTTTTCTCATGACATCAATGAGGTTATCGTAGTGATTTATATCATTACCTTCGATGAGACGAGTAATCGAGCTTAGCAAGGGATATGAATGAACTCGGTATATAATTCCACGAAGGACACCAAAATTTATGAAACGACGAATATCAATGCTGACTAAAAGTTTTCGATGCTGAATGTACCATTCCTTGACTGTTTGACCTTGGTTAAGAGAACGATATAAAAAGAATAATGCTGCTTTAGATGGAACCTTGACCGTAGAACCTGGTTTTCCATTTATGTGTTCTGCCAGTGGGGTCTTGGGCGATTTTGAAAGGAAAGATGATGGCTTCGTAAATGGAGATACGGAAGCTGCATTCATGCTGCTTGAAATACCAGAATCTAACCCCTGGGGCACTTTTTTAAGGATGGAACCAGTATAAGGTGAGTTGTTGTTAATGGTATTGAAAGGAGAATTACTTGCAACCGGCGTGTTTCCAAGAGAAGGCGTCTCGTAGTTGGCATCGCTTGTAATTACATATGCTTGGCATTCTTCAGCCATCTTTCCGTTTGCCCTCAAGAAGTTTCCAATATGATTGGTTGGAGCGTACACATTGCCAAATTGAAATATGTCTATAATTTCAATACACTTATAGTGCATCAAATGTTGAATGCATTGTTTGGTCAATAGATAATTGGCATCTGCTAATTCACTGATACGCTTCACTGAATTGAGACCATTGATGTAAGGTAAAATCTTCACCATAGTTGGATCCCAATTAACATCTACTAAGGAGTTCAATTTTACTGTCGCAATTGGGACTTGGTAGGCTTTGAGGTTAATGGGTGGAGGCAATATTGGGAATAACTTTATGTCCACTGAGTTTGCACTGTCCAACGGAATGCAACATTCGGAATAGTTATTCAAATCTTGGTAAATCTGGTTGATCAACGACTCGATAGAAGAAAGATTGATTCTTTTAGTTCTCGAGTGACCAGGAGTATTCAACTCGAGGTTAGCATTGTCCTGGTCCAAAGCGCCAGCTGCATTTATATCTCCGTTACTATTTGCATGGTATGCGTTCAAATCTATACCAATGTTTATATTATTGCTCTCCACTGAATTTGCGCTATTGCTCTTCTTGAAGAAGGAATTGTGCTTATCCAATTTACTCAACATGAAATTTTGTTCTTCAAGGACCTGAAACATTTTTCCCATTCTCTTTATAGCAGATTCGTATGGTGCTACATCCCCTATATCATAAGGGAAAACAAAGCAAAAGTTGAAATTAAAGGAGTTACGGGAATATTTATCGTTCTCTATGTTAACAGGGTATCCAATGACTCGGAACTTGTTGATTTTGAACGATATCAACTTGTTGCAAAGCTGGGGTTTGGGAATCACATAATTCTTCACGGTATCAAAATGGAAGAGTGTGTTTGTAGAATCGGAGTCTTCGTGCTGAGTTCTCTCGTCATCTGAATTACCATCCTTAGAATCTTTTGATGATGAGGTGGACGTTGTAGAGTTGGCTCTGTTGCCATTGAAGTGGCTTCTTTTCTGTTCATGAACAGTCGATATAGAACCTTGAGGCACTTGATGCACTATCTTCGTACCTTCTGTTGGATGGAACACCGCGTAGAATATCGCAGCAATTGGTATGAAGCCATCCGAATTCTCCATCCTTGCATATGTTAGTTTATTTAAATAGTTCGGTAATGGTTCTACTAGTAAGTTCTACTTATCATATAAGCTATAGAGAGATTGGAGAATATGTTACATATGTGGCACGTGACCATTGGAGCATTGTCAAAAACAAAAATAAAGTAAAAGCTTGCACTCAGGATTGAACTAAGGACCAACAGATTTGCAATCTGCTGCGCTACCACTGCGCCATACAAGCTTTTCATACATCAAAAGCCAATGAAAGTCTTTACATTGTATTATTATCATGTGATAAAAGTCACGTTTTCAAAATTTCTTATACCGACTTTCTATGACTGTATTTGTCCCAATTTCTACAGGTTTATCTATTTTATTGTAATTATGAGATGATTGTATCCTGATTGATGATCCTATGAGTTTATTTGGAAGTTTTTTTGAAATTCTATTTGACATTTAGTTCACAGTTTTTGCGAAAACATGCAAAAAATGAATATATTATCGTAATTTTACAACAATGTCTTAAATAAATAATTATCAAATGAATATTATAGATTAGATGTATATACATGGCAACTTCCTGTGTTTTTATAGTCATCAAAAAGATAATGTTATTAATACAGGAGTAATAATGTCTAAGGAAAGATGTTGCTTCATTAGATATCTATAATACATTTTATGTGAACTTTTTACCATTCATATATATCCTTCCGTACTCTACTCATTATTTTATGAATAGTAGATGATAGAGTTCAACTAGAAGGTGGTGGAGGAGGAGGCGGTTTTGTCAAAGTGGAAGTTGGTGGCGGCGGCGGAAGTGAGTTTGAAGGAGGAGGAGGAGGAGGCACTATACCTGAAGGAGGAGGAGGTGGTGGTACAACTTTGAGTCCTGGTGGTGGTGGGGGTGGAGCAACAACTGAAGGTGGTGGAGGGAGAGAAGATATACTTGGAGGAAGAGGTGATACTCCTGTGGCCACGGAAGGCAGAGCCTGCCATGGCGGTAAATTTTCGTCCACCTTCTGTTTCTTCCATGGCGGTAGTGTTTGTTCTTGTAGTGGTGTTGGTACTTCACTGAACTCTCTTTTACCTGCTGGAGAGTAAGTGTCGATTTCTGGTCTTGTCTGGCCCCTTTGCTTACAATCTCTGGCATAGTGCCCTATACCACCACAAATCTTACATACAATTTGAGAAATATCCAATCCGCGTGGCTGTTGACGTGCTTCTGGGTCGTATGGTTTAGTTTCTCTCAAGGTACCGTTCAAGACTGCAAGTTCTCTTAATTGTCCACGTTTCAAGTCATTTTGACCTACTGGAGAAGAAATCGCCTTTTCAATTACTTCGTTTGCTAGCTGGATAGCCTTGGCAATCTTCAGAGCCGAGTCCGACGTAATGAGAACATGTAAATCATCTGTGTTCGAGTCAAGAGTAGGATTGGCAAAAGATGTCGATGTCAAAGCCGCAGAGTCATCATCATCTGCCATAGCTGACTTACCATCTTTGACAGATCCTTTACCTCTGAGTTGCATCCTAGCACCACTCCCCTCTTGCATTTGTCTCAATGTATTTCCTCTTGGTCCTAACAAGAGGCCCATAAAGTTTATGTCCGGATAGTCCTTCACTGGTATGTATAATTTCTCAACTGTTTTAGCAGGTTTTCTGTAATCTGATGGCGGCATATAGTTTTTGATAGAGCTTGCAGCCTGTTCCACCAAATAGTTTCTCTCCTTCTCAAGCATCATTCGGGTTCGTTGGTCTCTTGTATTTACACGATTTCCGAAGTTGTCATATTTTGGTGGAGGTGATGGGTCTCTTTTGAAATTCGGGTTTTTTATGATGTCTCCTGAAGGAAGAAAGTTCAATATGCTCTTATGTTGTTGGTGTGCTTTTCTCAATACTTCAGACAATTCCTCGACACGGAAGTATTGCTGGTAGGCATCGAGTTGTTCTTGGGTCAAATGACCCGTTATGATGGTATCCAAGCGGTCTGCTCCGAACCTTCTGTATCTTTCTGGGCGTCCAGCCCATTTGGTTGGTCTTCCACGAGCTGCAGAAGTATTTGTAACGTCATATTCTTCCTTGGATGGTGTTGGTGCTGGCAGAACAATTGGAGGCCCTCTTACTTCTGGTCTTCCTCTTTCTGGAGCTGCTCTACTGTCGAACCCTGGTCTTGGGCGTAATTCTATGAGATTTGCGTTGGCTTTATTGGGCCCATGTTTATTCACGAACGGTTTGTTCGGTCTATACAGAGACATGACTATGCTATGTGACAACTGTATTGAGTAATGAAAGAACAGATGGAAGTAAAAGAATGATGTAAGAAGGTTAGCGCCAGCTTCAATTGTATGAGTTTGCGACTGCTCGAATTCGTGCGAAAAATAGTTTTTGTTTCATGGATGAGTGTGAGGTTTTGGGAGAGTATCCCGTAGAAGGGCGAGAAATAGCGAGAGAAATGTAAGAGTAGCTGTGGGAATTTTGGCGAGATGGAGAGATTTAGTGAGCATTGAGAAGAGAACGAAGTAGAGCTTTAGCGAGAGCCTTGACTTCAGAGCATCGCATTGCAGTATTGACTATCATTGAGTGACAATCTAATGACTCGAGAGACGTCTCTTCAATTCGTCATATGCTTAATTATTCATTCTTCTATGGTAATATATACAAGTAAATATACACTTATTATATCAAAGGAAAGACCCTCTAAATATGCTTTCGTCGTTGTCGTAGATCTATATACGCTGTGGGGACCTGAACATTTCGCAGTTACCTCATCACATTTTTGCACCTCATCTAAACCCTGGTGAACCGTAAGACACTGAGTACTTCCCAGCCGGCCTTTCTATGTATGATTGTTTTCACATCCCATCCCCGACTTCTCATAGTCTCTGCAACAGAATCGGGCTTGTTTCGAGCGCAAAACAATATATATGCTACACCTTTGCTCGTAGATATGATCTGCTCCAAATTGTCCAATACTTTCCAGGTGGTGACCATGCCGTCCTCACCACCAAGAAGAGCAAGATCCAACCACGTAGAATCGTCGTTTGTAGTCGGTATCTCGGGGACTTCTTCTGCTGGAACGTACGGCGGGTTGAAGACCAAAACATCTATCGATTGCAGTCGAATTGCAGTCGTGAGGTCCATTTGAAACGAATCTACAATATACGGGATCTTCTCTTCTACTGTCTTCTCATTGTTATCCTTCACTGTGTTCAATATGGTACTACAGGCATGGGGATTCACGTCCGTACACATGAAAATCGACTTCTGGAGGATATTTCGTTGCAAGAACGTAGTGACTATTCCAGATCCAGCCCCGATTTCTGTGACAATGGGCACCGAAGAAGCAAATCGGCTCTGAAGATACTCTTTCTCTTCCTCGAAGCAGTCCAACAAGAGAAACGAGTCCTCTGCCGGTTCGTAGACCTTATCGTAGTCTATATCGTTTACAATAGGAGTCGGAAACATGACTGTATATTGTAGGGAATGTCGGAGTTTCTACAATGTGCCTTAATACAATCACAATCTCTTCGCTATGTTGGTGATATCTACAACTTCTATTTTGGAGAGCTTTGTCGCTAACTTTTATGTGGAGAGATGAGATTTAGTGAAATGCAGCACTATGTAGCGAGAGAAAACTTACAGATTTACAGATAGTGAGATATTCTGTGAGATGAGTGAGGCTTTAGCGAGAGAAAATAGTTAGTGAGAGCCCTCGCATTAGACATTTTGCTGTTACGCTACACTTTATTAGTCAGTAAGATTATAATGACAGACTGAAGGTTATTGGTACCAGGTACCCAGTCTAGTAGAGAAACAACATTCCGTTGAGCCTTAAGCCTCAACCAAGTTTTTACTTGTTAGGTACCATTCATCTATACCATTTCTTATTGCCACATCATTATTCATTGTCACTCACAGCATGATTTCTCCAGTACCGAAACTCTCGTTAATGAGTGCGATTTCTACCGAGAAAATTAGTGGGGTTCGGTTTCAGCGTGGAAAGTCAAGTGAGACCGTTCAGTACGACTTTAATCAGAAGACCGATAGTCAGCACTTACACGGTCTTCCTTCACCGTCCCACTAAACAAGCTCGCCGTATCGTCGTATATAGCCCAATCAAATCTAAACGCCACCATGCAAGTTAAGGTCAAGACATTGACAGGAAGAGACATCTTGGTCGATATCGAACCGGTAGATCGCATCATCAGAATCAAAGAAATGATGGAGGAGAAAGAAGGAATCCCACCAGCACAACAGCGTTTGATCTTCAACGGATCCCAATTGGACGACGAGAAGACCGTACAAGAGTCGGGTATTCAGGCTGGTGCTTCTTTGCATTTGGTGTTGACCTTGAGAGGTGGTTGTTAAGTGATGGCAATTGTTTGATCTCTATTGGCTAACACCGACAAGATACGCCGTATTGAGTACTCAGAAGATTAGAAAGATTAGAAGCTCACATGTACATTCATGTTATAATTGAGACCCATTAGAAGAATATACTCAAACAGACTGGATACGAGATCCTGAAGAAAACATCATACCTGTTTCCAGTCATTCAATGATTGTGTCATACAGGCAACTAACAACCCATTGCATCGTCTCCTACATAAATCTGTATATTTATTGTATTCAGTATGTTTATTAAATGCTAACCCTTTGATATGTCTATGTAGTAGGCGCCAGAAGTGCCCATTTTTTGGCGTTGGCCAAGAACTTGTTGAGTCCAGCAGCTTTGGGCGTTGGCACCTCGTCCTCTGGAAAGATGTAGTCCCAGAACTCTTCTTCAACACCTTCGACGTTTCTTCTTCTCTTGACCACAGTAGGGAACTTCTTCTGCACGGTTGAAATGCTCTCTTCATCGCCATGTATGGCTTCATAGCTCTTCCAAAATTCCAAAATTACAAGTCTCTCTTCCTTCAGGCCCTCTGTCTTATAATGCTTTTCAGCTTCGCTGAATACGGCTCTCGTGTTTGCTCTATGCTCATCTCCAATGGAGAACTCAAATTCCTCTTCATTGCTGTCGTTATATTCCTGCAATTGCAGAGCTGTTGGGATAGAAGATTCAAAAAGGGCTAGAGAGTTCCAAACCTTCGTGTTGTCAACCCTGGCCAACAATTTGCGGTATAACGCTCTTGCTTCTTCATACTTCATTTCTTCCTTATAGAAATCAATGAACAGATCCCAAAGAGTCTCCAATGGTGCAAGCTTTGAAGAAAATTCCGCCTTATCTGACAAGTCTATTGCTACCTCAAAGATTGAAACGCATCTGTCAATTTCATTTAAGGATTTCTCGAATTCTACGTATTCAAGAAGAATAGAGATGGAGTCCCGTTCGCTAAGCATTGAGACCTCTAACCATCTCTCGTATAACTTTCTTACTCTCTCCCACTCGCCCAATTTCTTTTCGAATTCGATATAGTACACGAAGAGTTTTCTTTTTGGCCCATTAGAGCTGGATTGACCAAGTCCTCTTCCTAGAATCTTCCTAGCTTTGGATAAACCACCTGATGGATCATTTCTTAATTCAAATTCTGCAGAATTAATCCAGATTTTTGCAAACGTGAAATGCTTATGTGGAATGACTTTCAAGCAATTGTTCCAAACATTCCTTGCTAGTTCAACTTCAGAGTTATCAAACTCTTCCCACAAAGCATATTTTAACCACAACATAATGTACCTTCTCCAATGAATCGATTTACTCTTCTGCTGAGGAACTTTTGACACAGCATTCTTGAATGTGGATCTGATGGTGACAATATCATTTTCCTCCTGTACTAATTTTATCAATGACCACCAACTATTTATGTCGTAAGGATCAGATTCCAAGTCTTTTTTATACTTCAATGTACGCTTCAGCACAACAGCTGATTCTATGGTATCTTTATTTCCATGGTTTTTCTCAAAGTTAGAGAAGGACTCATAGATTTTACCTCTCTGTTCACTCAGAAGGTGAATCTTTCTTTGGTCTTCATTTTGCTCCAATAAAGCGATGTATATGGTTCTCGCCCTTTCGTACTCTTTGACCGACACTTCCCAATCCGCCCAACTGGTTATTATACTTGGCAAGTCATTATCGTTTCGGAGTATTTTATCTCCAAGGATTGTGTCAACAGCTCTCTCGAAGACTGCTCTGATGAGTTCAGTCGATTTAGTGTCCCCAGAATCGTTGTCCAACTCAAAATTTATCCATTTGAGCCAAGTCTTTGCATAAGCATGGTCCGTGACGTATCTACTAAATATCAGTCGTACGTTTTCGTATTCGTCATAGCGCTTCTCGAAGTTGATGTAGGCATCCCATGCCGAGTCGTCAGGGTGCCATTTGAGCCACCTTTCAAATACATTTCGTACCATAGCGTAGTTCTTCAACGTCTCTAATGTTTGTACATAGAGGAACCACAATTTGTTGACTCTTGGTAATGTTGTAGTAGCCCTATCGAGCAAGTTCAATGCATGGTTGACGTTCTTATGCGAGAGTTCAATTTGAATGTACTGAACCCAGAAAGGAATGTGCTGAACATTGACATCAAGAGCTCTTTCAAGAATAGATCTTGCACGGGGAAAGTCATGGTTGTGGTTGATTTCCCACTTAGCATACCTTAACCACTGGCCGAAATTGAGTCTATTCTTGTTGAGTTGCTGTTCATACTCCTTTCTCTTGTTTTTCTGAAACAGCCTGAGTTCTTCAAGGTCTTGTATCGATTGCTTGGGCCTTTCTAAAGGTTTGTCTCGATTCCTGAATGCTCCCTGCAAGATCAGTTCACTAGTTACCTGAGTCGCCGACACAGTGGATGTAGTCGCTAGCGCCGAGTCTTCATGGTCCATTGTGAAGAGCAGCAGTCGTGTTACCTATAAAAAGAGAAAAAGCTGAATATGAAAAGACAAAGAAAACAACTAGTGCACTATACAATTATACATTAGTATAACACAATATAATCTTTACTGCTACCAATACACTGTATAGTGAGATGAGAGTATAGCGAAGACTCGATACAGGAATTTGCAATTACACCAAAGGAGAAGATGAGTTGTGTGTAACTTACTTCTAGCGAAGAACAAAAGATAGCTGCCTGAACCTTCTTAGTACGAAATCTAAAAAGAAGAAGAAGCCTCGTAGATGAATCTTAAGGGAATATAGAGATGCTATTGCCAAAAAAAATCAAATTGCCTTCAGCCAGAGTCGAACTGACGATCTCCTCATTACTAGTGAGGTGCCTTACCAACTTGGCCATAAAGGCGAATTTGTGATTCAAATTTCGAAAATATAATACAGGAGCATTTAAAAGCACGTGATCGTAGTCACATGGATAAAATTGTAACATCACGACAACATCCGTGCCGCAATAAAATTGCCGACTTCTTCCTGATAAGATAAACAGGCCATTGCAACCCTTCACAAGATTGTCAAAAAATGGCAATTGTCAACTCAACCAGTGTATCCGATGCCAACACCTCGTAGTGACGGAGTGCCAGGAAGAAAATACGTCATCAGCATCTCAAAACAGAACCCGTTGCACTTCTCAACCGCTCCCCTTACAATGGTGGTGGCAGCTCGGGCCCCACAGAAAATCAAAGCGATTGCGCGAATGCTGCAAATTCCTGCTTATGTAAAAAAACTGTGGATCCAGATCAAGGGTTATATAAGGTTAGGTACACAGTTGATCCAGTGGAGAATACAATATTAGTAATGGTTTGTTTTGGTGGGCGTTATTTGTATAAGTAGTTTATAGTTGTACATTGGGCTCAGAAATAGCTATAGCGGAATTGTTGAATACCACTAGATATTGGATAGCGTCTATAATTGCTGGTGAATATGGAGAGTACTAGTCTCTTACATAAATCGAAATCTTCAGTGTTCCGAGTGCTGCAAGTCGAAAGAGGTTCAGCAAGAGAGCAAGACGAGCCATGGATTGACCTCAAATGTTGTGACAATACCCTCTACGAGAGAACGACAGAATCGCTTTCTCCAGACTCCGTGCTATACAAAATTAAGCGGTTTTTCAATGACAAGATAGATAAGCACCCTCTAGAGCAAGCATTCGTATACAAGTTGGACATGTTCCTAATGACTTCTAGTATGCTAGGATATTTCATAAAAAACTTGAATCAATCCAACGTATCTATTGCATACAATAACGGAATGGAAGAATACTACTATATGGATAAAAACCAGTACAACTATTTACTATCTGTATGGACAGTTGGGTACATTATAGGACAAATTCCAGCAAATTATGTCATTCACCATAATTTAATCAATTTCAGATACTTCTTAGGATTTCTTCAAATATGCTGGAGCTTTATCGCCATATTACAGTACAACTCGTCCTCATTAAATCAACTATACGTCCTTAGATTTATTTTAGCACTTTTGGAAGCCCCGTTGTTCATCTCCTTGGAGTATTTACTAGGAAGCTGGTATTCACCGACTGAATTGAACAAAAGATCAACGTACCTTGCAATCAGTTCGGGACTTGCTTCAATTATTGCTGGTCCGTTGCAACAGGTGATAATCGAATTTTCAAAAGATTCAAACGTACCTCCATTTAAACTCAATTTCATAATGGATGCAGTTGTCAGTTTCCCTATAGCAATATTTACAATTATTGCAAACCCAAACATTCCTACTAATACCAACAATTGGTACTGGAATGAGACTGATAAACTCGTGGCACTTGAGAGAAGGAGACTTCTTGGGGCTCAAACAAGCAAAAAGAAAGCTTCAAAAGGGTTCAAATCCTATAAACGGTACTTGGGAAAATGGCAGGTTTGGGTATTTCCTTTGATCTTCTGGGGGTTCAATAATTCTGGCCATGCTTCCAGTCAACCAACTTTGGTCAGCTGGATGAAAATCGATTTGCAGTTATCCTCGGAGTATTTCAATTTAATTCCTTCCGTTATACATGCACTTGGCATTGTTGCAGCCATTACTGTGGGATATACTAATGACTACCTCGGTGGGAAACACAATCATATATTCATCAAGATATTCTTTGTATCCATGATTGTTGGATGTTTGCTACTTACTTATTGGGATTTACCAATATGGCTACACTGGATTGCTTATTGTTTAATTTCGATACCTGGGTCTTGGGGACAGCCTCAGATATTCTCATGGGTCAATAGAATATTAGTGAAAGATGATTCAATGAGAAGCTTTGTAATCTCGGTAACAAACACTTTTGCATATGTTATCGGTTGTTGGGTTCCAATCTTTGTATGGAATACTGGAGATAAACCGAGGTATTTCATAGGCTTCGTCTACACTGCATGTTTAAGTACATTTGGATTGATAATGACTTATGTTGGAGACAGGTTAACAAAAAGAGATGAGTACATGGAGAGAACTAGAGGCATCGTGGAGGTGGAATTACAGCACTGAAAGAAAGCATATTACAAGTTCATATTTATAGACTAGTTTAGTTCAACAAGAACTTTAATGGCTCCAATAACCTTTTCAAGTTCTTCTTTGGAAATGATGTAAGGTGGAATAGTGTAAATAAGCTTCCCG
Source organism: Scheffersomyces lignosus (assembly GCA_001599395.1). NCBI lineage: Eukaryota > Fungi > Ascomycota > Pichiomycetes > Serinales > Debaryomycetaceae > Scheffersomyces > Scheffersomyces lignosus. The sequence continues at coordinate 277,869 of BCGS01000003.1, read as the reverse complement.
AATGGACGTAACCAAACACCAATATCGACTAGTTTCTTTTGACAAAGGGTAATATCGACATTATCCTTCATTTCAACAACTCCAACTCCACCAAGAACTCTAACATCCTCTACTCTAGGGTTGTCTATAAGTGGCAAAAGACCCTCTTTCAACTGAGTTTCAATACTCTTTATCTGAACTTTCCAATCTCCTTTATTTACCAAATCTAAACTCTTAGAAGCAATTGCACAGGCCAAAGGGTTGGCCATAAATGTAGGACCATGCATAAAACAACTAGTGATACCCGAACTCACCGTTTCTGCTACTTCTCTTGTAGTAAGTACAGCTGACAACGTAAGGTATCCACCCGTAAGTGCTTTTCCAAGGCAAAGTATATCTGGGCAAATATCTGCATGTTCATAGGCAAAAAGTTTGCCCGTTCTACCGAAGCCTGTAGCTATTTCATCGAGGATAAGAAGAACATCATTCTTCTTGCACAATTGATGAACTCGTTTGAGGTATTCAGGGTGATACATTCTCATTCCTCCAGCACCTTGAAGAATTGGTTCTATAATGACTGCTGCAATGGACTCCTTCTTATTTTCGATTATTGTTCTGAAACTTCCAATATCGCTCTCCACCCACGAATCATCAAATCTCACATTAGGAGCTTCTGCAAATATGTTTTCTGGCAAGTAACCTGAATAAATTGAATGCATGGAATTCACTGGATCGCAAACCGACATGGCACCAAAGGTATCCCCATGATAACCACGCTTAATGGTAAGGAACTTCTTCTTCCGCATTTGACCCTTGCTATTCCAATATTGCAATGCCATCTTCAAGGCAACTTCTACAGCCACGGAACCAGAATCTGCCAAGAACACCTTTTCCAAATCTTGATGGGTCATATCAATGAGCTTGGAGCAGACTTCGATGGCAGGGTCGTGGGTCAAGCCACCAAACATGACATGAGACATTCTCGAGAGTTGATGATGTGCTGCAATGTTGAGCTCAGGATGGCTATAGCCATGTATGGCACTCCACCAAGAAGCCATTCCATCGATAAGAACTTCACCACTGGACAAATGCAAATTCACTCCATTAGCCGAGGAGACATGATAGCATGGCAAAGGTTTCACCATAGATGTGTATGGATGCCAAATATGCTCAGCATCGTATTCCAACTTCTCTTCTAGAGTGGTCATCATATATTCTTTCTTTAACACTTCTACTGTAACTTGAGAGTAAGACTTTAAAGATAAAATAAAGTCAATATAAACTGATTTCCATATATTACGATGACTCGCAGTCAACGAAATAAAAACTTAAAATGACTACGAGTCATCACAGTGCGAGGATGCAAATTCTTTATATATTGTATGATTCTATTAGGTATATAAAGTTAAAACCAGGACAACTTGTCGTTACCCTCCCAAATGAGAGAACCTTCTACTAATCTTTGGTTTTCGGATGGATCATGGAGAAGAAGGGCAGATCTGGAGCCATTCTCAATACCGGAGGAACTCTTCCATTCGTTTACGAGAAAGTTCTTCGCGGTGGATGAAATTTCAGATTCCCAAAGGACAATTCTGTTCGTTGTCTGGCCCTCGTTCTCTTCGTTATTGAGAAGATATCTTCTCATTAATTTCAACAATTTGATCGAAGTCGCGTCTCTCTCGTACCCATCGGAGACGACTATTTTCAAGACAGTTGCGTAGTTTTCCTCGTGACTCAACCAGTCGAAGGTCCAAACGATGTATCCGACCATCTCGTTACTGTCATTGACTAACTTCAATCCAAATTGACGTGGCAGAAGTGAGTCGAATTTCAGGGTGATCTGCTCGTACGACTCCTTGGCAAAGTCTATTCTCTCGTTGTCATTCTGCTCGTGGAACATCTTGTAACTGATGTACTTGCTTCTTAAATGGAACCAATCGATTATGTCGGAGGTTGGAGTCAAGGTAACACGCGACTTGTGGTCATTTTTGACCTTATCTACTATCTCATCGTTGAGCTGCTCCCTGTAGATATCCAAGTATGGCTCAAACTGGTGGTAGCGTATTAACTCGAACTTGTCGTTGAGTTTTTCGTCTTCCCCTATGGTCTCATGATCCTTCAATGGAACGTGTATCAAGTCAACAGCGAAGGATTTGAATCCATTTTTGACGTAGTATTCGCCTACCTCGGAGTACAAGAAAGTGAAACCGTCAGGCCCCAACAAGTCTCTCTTGGCGATTTCAACCAACTTATCAACCATGATTCTCGCGTAACCCTTACCTCTGTTCTCGGGATAAGTGAAAACTCCACCGATACAACCGGTCAAGACTTGGTGACGGACAACTTCTTCGTTGACGTAGTCGAACTTCCAGCCCTTTCTGATCAAGAGCTCGATGGAGGCCAATGGAGTATCATCACCTTTTCTCTTAAACATGAATACTAACAAACGGTTGACTTCCGAGGATGCTATCTTGGATTTTCCCAAGACCACTTCTCTCACGACGTAGTCATCAGCGGACAATCTTCCTCTCCATGATTGTGAGTTTTGTAATCTGGTGAAGGTGATCTTGTCACGGTCTGTCAATTGCACCAACTCGTATTGGTCGGCCTCGGAATGCGTGGAAGGCATGTTTCGTGGGTCTTGTTCGGAGAAGCAGAAAAAAGTGTGGATATCTAATCCGTTTTGGTATTAGGCTTGGATAATAAAAATTATAAGCGACTGACCTGCTTGCTTACTTCTCGACTCTGATAAGAGATGAGGGTCTCGGACAGGAAAAGTAAAAATAGAAAATACGAACACTTCCGATTTGTTGATGTGGTGATACGGTAAGGTATTATAGTACAGTAATGTCTAATATGTATAGTATATTAGTAGTTTACAGTATAGGAGTCTTGTAAGGTCTAATTTTTTTGTATAATCCAATACTCCAACAATACTGTGTTATACTAGTTTAGTATAGTAGTGCCTATTCTATCTGAATCCTATTGTGTAACTTCTAATGCACCGACTACAAAAATGGCAAGCTGCCCGTATTTATACTTATCTCTGGAACTCTTAGAGTTCCTGCAAAAGACGCCTAAAACAACAACTCTCACCCACGACCGTTCCGTACGTAACTGTATCTCCTAAACCAGTTCTATTTACTTCTTTGGTGGTCGCATATCTTATGTACATGGGTTATTATTTAGACGTGATTGCTAACGTCAGTTGACCGCGAGCTCCGAATTGGGAAAATTTGCCGACATCATTGATTTGCACCAGTGTGTACAGGCCGAGCTTAGTAAGGGAATAGCAGCTGGGTGGAGTAGCGGTTAAATTGCCTTGTGAGGTGGAGAAGAAGCACCAGTGGGGCATTTGGGCATGGGATGTTAGGTATTCGGAGTTGGAGTGAGCTAGGGCTAGAACAGGGATCGGAGCGGGATGGTGTTTCTCCAAGAGTTGGGGAGAATTGTTGGTGGCTGTGGCATCGCAGTAGACACTCACTTCATGGAGCCTGAAAGTCTGGGAACACCACTGAAATCCGTGGGGATTGATTCCTTGTTAATTCCTTGACCGTAATTAGCCGGTTCATTTTGAATTAAAGGAGCAACGTCAAAGAGTTCTTTCCCCTGAAAGCGCAAGAGGGGAATCAACTGTTGCAAAGTATTTCCACCTAACAAATTTATAGCCTTGAGCCTTCGAGGTGCCCGCCGATAACCGAACCATTACAGGTGGGGATGGGGCCCTTCAGTAATTTCAATAATATCGAAGCGCAATTTCCTACAACTGATGGAGCAACACATGACCAAATGGTGAAAGTGAAGGTATTAAGCCGTCAATAAACAATATTGCTATATCCATCGTTAGAATATGCGTATAACATATAGACAGTACTGGGTCTGCAGCATTGCATAACTAGAACACCCAAATCAAGGCAAGAAAAGCTGTTCTTTCCCGGATTCAGTAGTGGAATCACTTCCAGCTGCTCAACATCAAGGAACCAGCCTTCCACTGCAGAACTATACTGTCCACGATTTCCATTATACTATATTTCCAGTACTCCATCTCTACAGCGGCATTTTGCAGCTATATTTAAGCGGCGCTACCACTCTATCAAAACTGACCTACGCACGACGTCCAATATGGTTTTTCACTATTGTCAGATCACCAATAGTTAAAGTGTAGTGCTTCTTTAGAGTTACACTACACACCTTCAACTTTATACAACTCAAGAAGAACCATGGAATTGCTACCAGAAGGTCAGAAAAACACAGCTGCCGAAGTTTTGTGGGAAGACCAGCAGAATATTAACAAGTTCTCTACGTTAATAAATAAGAAAGATGAACAATTGGAGATTTTAGAAAAGCTCAAGACGGAGAAAGAATACCTCGACGACTTGGCATTGGAAATCGAATTACTCGACGAAGATGAGAAAATCCAATATAAGATAGGAGAAGTGTTTATTTTCTTGAAAGTGGAGAAAGCCGTCGAGAAGATTGAAGCTGAAAACGAGAAATTGGCCAGTCAGATCGACGAGATATACGAAACGATTAGCACTTACGACGAAAGCCTCGGAGACTTGAAGAAGCAATTATATGCTAAGTTCGGAAATAACATCAACCTTGAGCGTTAAGACCAGTGAGCGTTGAAATAATGAGGTAACGGCGGCATTTCCCTCTATGTAGCTCGGAGGTTACAGACGTTGATTTATCTAAACTGCGAGGATTTGAGACTTCAATGGCTTTTCACTACAAGCTGTTGTTTTACTATGACTCTCAGTCATTGCATATTTAACTATTGTACTGACCATGAGGTACCATGATCGAAATATGGTCAGCCTTACCCAACAACTTGTACTATAGCAACTATAGATAGTAAGAGGAATACAAAATTCTTCTACGAAATCCAATGGTGAAAATTTACCATCTACTGCTTTGTCAAATACACATATAATATATGGCAAGTTCTTCTATTTCTATATTATGTATATAGTAGATTAATAATAATAAATTAATAAATTGAATAACTATTAAAAGTTGAAACCCTTGTTCTTCAAGTCTTCATCAGAAATCATGAATGAATCAATGATCTTGGAATCGATCAATTCCTGATAACTGTGAGCCAGCTTACCAGTCTTTGCCTTGTATTGAATATAAGCCTCCTTAATACCCTTAATGGAACCTCTGATGGAAGTTTGTTCTTTGTCCCATGTCTTTGGAATCAACCCCTGCTCCTTTTCTCCAGCTACGGATTTCAAAACCTGGTCATTTAAGGCATTACAGTAATGAACGTCTTCTGGGAACAACAAATCATGGAATTGTTTTCCATTACCCTTTTTCTCTACTCTGTTAGACTCCCATGCTTGCATCTCAGCAGTAGAAGGCAATGGAATTCTACCAGACCAGATCTTGGCCAACCAACAACCTTGGGTCTCAGATGTTCTAGTAGGTAAGACGTATCTGGCCAAACCAATTATAGCCAAGTTAGGATAGTTGTACAAAATGATGTGTTCGTAGATACCATGAACCTTGTGGCCATCGCTCAACAATGGCCTTTCGGTATCATTTAAGTGGTTCAAGAAAGGGAACGACTTCAAGTATCCAGTAGCAAAGATGATATGGTCTACATCCTCCAACTTGGAACCATCCTTCAACTCAATGCACTTTTCCTCGGCGTTGAAATTGACGATATCTGGAACATCAACAATGAAGTCACTCTTACCTGCTGGCAACAAGTTCTCCGAACGCTTGGACTTGTAGATCTTTCTCTTCAAATCAGTGGCTAACTGGTAAGCTAAATCACCACCAGATGCGGAGTTTCCTACAACCAAAATCTTTCCCTTAGAGCTCTCAAATTGGTTTGGACTACGGTAGGATTTCACGTGGGTGATGGAACCAGGGAACTTTTCAGCCCACTCTTCCATACCGTTTCTACGTGGGATGTAAGGAACGTCGTAGTTTCCCGTAGCAATAACCACCGCATCGTAGAACTCAACAGTGTCTTGGAACTCTGGAACAGATGAAGGAGTCTTTCCTCCCTTTGTTTCCTTAACGACAGGTCTGGAAGTGACCTGCCAAGTGTTGTCTGGCAACAAAACAGCATCTACGACCTTAGTGTCGAATCTGATAAAAGGAATCAACTCTTTACTGTACTCAACCATGTATCTCAAGACGTCAGATCTGTGAGGAAAGACAGGACACTCGGTAGGGAACTCTAAGTCGGCGTAAGTCATGATATCCTTAGGCACATTGGTGTCAAGGTAATCGTAGACTGGCGAAGCCCATTTGTACTCATTAGTCTGTTCGTTGAAAATAGGTTCGATGTCCAAAGTGGATTTTTCACTTGGAATCGGAGTCGTCTTAGCATCGGTCTCTTCAGTATGGTTCCATAAACCACCAAAGTTACTTCTCTTCTCGAAGGCTTGGATTTTGGCGAACTTGTTCTCCTTCAAAAGAGCCTTGACACAGCCAGCGCCAGAAGGGCCTGCTCCGATGACAGCAATGGACTTAATGCCTTTAATGGCTTCGTGCACGGTAGATTTCTTATCTTGGGTCATTCTAGCGATGAACTATCTTGTTGAAAGAAGCGATAACGGTAATAAACTCGAGAAATTGGGGTTTAAACGGTTGGACGTCTATGAGTTTACTGAAGAGAAGAAGGGAAGGGGAGAAGAAGAAGAACACGATATTAAAAGAAAAGAATATTAATACTTCCTCCAGTTTTCTTGTCCCATCACTCTCCATCTCTCTATCTCTTCTCGCTACAACTATAAGCGTTGCGGCAAAAACAGAAAATGTTCCAAAAATTACCGAGAAAAAAATAAAGTAGTGACGGGATTAGGGAAAAGCCGCTCAGTTCTTGTGAAAACTGAGAGAGAGTTAGTGAGGGACAGTGAGAGATCCTGCGAATTGGCCGCCCACAGGAAAGATGCGTTCTGTAGAGCCACGGCTGATCCTGGTGCAAGCAGTAGCAAAAAGGGCTTAAAAGCGATGGAAGGACGCCAGTTAAGTCGGGATATGCTCGTACATGCCGCAGAATCGCCATGGAATGTAATCTGGGCCAATTTTGAGCAAACTGGTGCTGTAGCTTTGGGGTTCCAATGCCATCTCATGTCTTCTCATGGCACCAGCGAAAATAGAAATTGCCAGTAATATTAGCAGCCACACATTTTCCAACAAACGGCACTTTCTCAAAGTGGCTATTGACGGTAATTGACTGCATCAAGTGGAGATGAGATGGTAAAATGTTTTCTTGTTTTCTTGTCTGGAGGAAGGAAGAAGAAGGCCAGTTGTTCGGGACTGGTTCTGGACCTGGCTTTGGAGTGTTCCATGGGTCCGAACCCTGTGTAGTGGTAGTTGTTGGTTTCTACACATGCTCTTGTATTGGGACCTTTAATTCTTTTTCTGTTTTAGGTATTTCTTGGAGCGGCCCTTGTCGGCCCTAATGGATTCACTAATTTAATGTTAAAAGTGATATTGATATCTGGTGGAAGTAGTTGCGTGTGATAATAAGTGAAGTTCTGATTGTAATTAGATTCGTTATTTTGTACTAAGTTGGTAGCAGATTTATCGGTCTTTTATCGGTATTATTACGACGACTGGGGACTCTTATCTCATACTATTTATAGGACAACGATTTGGATAATAACACCATAATAATGCAATTGCTTTTATTCTTGTGCTGGTGTCTCTGTTATCAGGGAGTCAAAGAAACCAGCTCTGAGGACTTGAAACTAGCTCTTAGGCGAACTAAATGACCTTACATGGCGAAGCTACCAATAATACGGCGAAGCTATGGGCTTCTGTGTCGCTATCACATAATATGTGGAGCTATGCTAAGAAAAATGCCAGCCTGTATTACTATGTAATCTAGAACTGGTATACCGAGCTATTCTGTCCCTGTTAGAAAGCCCAAGGAGATTTCCAAATAGTAGTACTAGTTCATTGTGCTTTTCACTGAACTTTGGGCCACTTTTAGCCTCTCGCCTTTATTCTTCAACCAAATTATGAAGAATTCTCAATCTCTACATTAGCGGGGCCATAGCAGCTCTCTACATGTTATTAATGCTAGTAACTTTCCTCTTCCGTTCATTTTCCGGAATCCTCTCAGGTATTCCGCTGGAACTATATGTCCTTATGAAACATATATTCTGTTCAGTAATGACAATGATGGCTTACTCATCACCCCAGATTTTTTTATTCCGTCCAGAGGCTGTTGCAGACAAAATTCGGGTATCCGTGAACTCGCTCGGATATTCATTGGTAGCTACAGATCCTTTGTACTTGCTAGTTACTCTTGAAGGTGTAGACAGCTGCCTCGCTACCCCAGTTTATTTGACAGTGCCGTGATCGAGGCATCTGCATTCTGCAACCTTCAACCTAAACTACTATTTCTCATTGGCTATACTACAGTTGAGTGGTTATTCCGTACAAAGAAAAGCCGCAATGGACTTTGACATTACCCCAGATGTTTGCTTTCACGGTCATTCTCTCTATCTGCCAGGTTCAAGTTACTGTTTTCACCTTCATCCATGTGATTAGAGTACATGTCATTGGTTCGTTCAACGATTAAAGTTTGAAGGGCTCCTAGTAAAATGGATAGAAATGTGTCAGTACCCCCGCCAGCCAATTTCCCAGTATCATTTCTCTCACTACGATGAAATAAAACGTCCGATATCGTCCTTATACCTTTCGTTTAGAGGTATTGCATAATTTCTCACCCACTCAAGAAATCCAAACCTACTTACTAAAACCGTTGACGTTTAACCTCTTTAGTCTCTTTACCCCAGCTTGATGTCATTCCTCCCTAGCTCGAAGTTTAAACCTAATACTTCCGGCGCCTCCTTCAATTTTTCACTGATTAGAACTATATGTCATTATTCATGTACTTATGTACCCCTACATTGCTTTTTCTATGTTTTACACTACTTTGTGTATGAGGATGTAGCATCGTCGGTTTTTGCTTACTGCCGTGAACTTTAGAGTCACCCTCTCACCAACGGCTTTAAATTTCTTTCTACTCTTTCAGCCCTTCCGTGGGGCTAGCACCAATTCTTATTCGTCGAGGTGGATATGAAGACTGGTAAGGCCGTAACCCCCTCCCTCGCCTCCCATGTCACACATTGACTCTCCCTACAATGGAAGAAGTGGAAAAAGAAAAGAAACATCACTTCTCGCCTATAAAAGTGTAGTTACGTATATAGCCACTGGTGGTTTACGACCGACCAAACCACAATTCTTCTGGCGTGCCCCCCCTTTTGCCTTTGCTTACAATAGCCATTAATAGCCATTCTACTGTTTGTTTTTATCCGGCAACGCTTCCCAGCCCGTGTCATCCTCTTGGCAGTAGATAAAAAAATATCCGTAACAGTGAATATAGCCGTCACTCCCTGGCGACTCAGATGCAAATTCTGACGGCATTAATGTTTCTCTAAGCCCGTGCTTACCTCAGCTGCTAGGGGACACTGGCACCCATACATAACCAGCTAATACATATATAACTATCCCTGTAGCCGTGCAATATTCGGATTCCAGCTGTTTGCTATTGCTCCAGCCACACAAGGACCCCGAGGTTGTCAACACTCCCAAATCTCTCCTGTTGCATATATCGTTTCTCATTGCATAGCGTATCTTTCCAGCAACGCCCATTCTCTCCTTCATCCGAGGCAGTGTTCATCTCAACCGTTGTCCGTATACATCGCTTATCGCGTTAATCTTGCCGAATCCGGAAAGTGCGAATATTTGTCGCATCGTGTGCATGTGCGTATAACTTGCAACCAGTTCTCAGCCGTTGCTCCGATAAGATCACCGTTGTGATAGAGAGTCAGAAGCAAGTATACGAGTGTTTCACTGAAACGCGGACTCACCAGAAGTATAAGTTACACCGAGTCGTCGTGGACCACAATTGAACCAAAAAAAATCACTCATTTCGTCTCTTGTATTGCCCTCTGCTGCAGTCTCATTTGTAATATCATAATAGAAAACCAGGTTGCTCCCCAGCCAAACAAGCCATGAACTCAAAGCCTTATTTCCCCCATATGGGCAAGCTTTTCGACCGATTAACGTCTCCAATAGCGTCTACAACCGTCTCCAGATCAACATCCCCGGAAAACGTGGATAGAGACATCCTTACACCTAGAAATGTCGACAAAGAACCATTCTCCGTCTCAATAGAACTCTCCAACAGTACCATCTTCCAGAAGGGATTATCACAGCAGGAAAAGAAAAACAGCCCCCCAAAACCATTGCAGGGTAATCTCTTGGTGTATGTCTTCAAACCAACCCGGATATCCAAGATTACAGTAGAATTCTGGGGAAAGAAACACACCCATTCACCACCAGATAGAATCTCGTTTGGAGAAAGCACTTCAAGCTTAACCTCTATTCAAGAGGATAAAGGTAAGACCAAGACTGTAGTTCATGATACAATGTTATGGAAAGAGGACTCCATTCTTCCAGTAGGCATATATAACTATGCTTTTACATTTATGGTTGATCCTTCTTGGCCGGAAACCGTTAGTACTCGCAAGTTGAAGATCAAGTATTACTTGGAAACCTCGGTCAGATACATCACACCACAAGAAAAGATTAAAAGTATTAAAAGCAAACAAGAAGTGCCTTTGATTCGCTGTATACCCGACTCCAGTTGGATAGCATTGGAGCCAGTTGTTGCTTCAGGTCATTGGAGAAGTATAATACTGTACGACTTTTCATTACAAAGCAAGGTTGCTTTCCAAGGAAGCGACTACAATTGCACCATCAAGATCCGCCCTCTGCAAGAGGTAAAAGCCAACTTCACCATATACAACGCCTCTGTATTCCTAGTACAGAAATGTACCTATATAAATTCCTCAGTGATGTATGGATCTCGATCTAATACGGTCTTGTTATTCAAGAGTACAATCAATGCTACTAAGAACTCGGGTGATCCACTTGAGCAGGGAAGTATTAGCTACAACCAAAAAGTATCAATACCCACTTACAAGGATGTTCAATTTGATGCCTTTACTGGCGAAGCTGTTAAGATTCAACCCAGTTTTGCTAAGGATTCAGAGCTTGGTTTCTCATGCACTCACTCCATCAAGGTGTCTTTTGTCATCAGCGAGAATAATCAGGACACATCAGTGATCACTACAGATGTGCCTATGCTTGAAAGCACCAGTGACCTTGGTCTTGAACGACAATCTATTACCGACCAATCAGCGGTCGACTCTTCTAGAACTTCATATAAAAAGGGTGTGAACAGATATAACAACGTAGAGTTATCGTTCTCCAACCCTGTCACCATATTAAGTGCACAATCAGTTAGTGGAAGCGACTCACCACCAGTATATGTCAATGGAGACCTTGATTCTTCCGACTATTCGCATTCTCCGGCTTCAAGTTATACCAATTCGCTTTATGCTTCCGACATTCTTCCACCAACTTATGACGAATGCTTGTGATCGTCAAAAGTAAAGCCCTGTTGCATTGTCATTATTCTTCCTACTACACGTTGCATCTTGTCTGTAAACAACTATTCCAATTCTTCTATTTTATACGTCCTATCGACATATGATATTATATTACAAACTTGGGATTTTACTATCAGACCAGCAGAATTATTTAGTCTATAATAATACAGGATATAAATATATGATACAATAAATTTTACACATCAACTTGTTTTGTTTTGTTATGATTTGATTGAGCTTTGTTGGCGAACTGTTCCAAATAGGTGAAACTCCTTTCTCCTAAGCCTTTGAATATCCTCCAATTCTATCAAATGGAGTTGAAAACAGTGTCTACTCTTCATCGCTATCTTCATACGTGGGGATGTCATCCAATGTTTCCCTTGATTCGTTGCCATTTCCATTGATGGATGGTCTGGCTCTCTTCGAGGGTGGCTCAGCACCTCTTTCTGTTTCCATCGTGCGTTTTTCCCTGTGGAGTTGTTGCGAATGATCTGATACATGTGACACAGAGCGCCTCTTTTCACGATCAGACAATCTTTTCTTCCATGCTGCAGAAATGGCAGGACAGGCCCGTATCACTTCTTCTTCTTGAACTCCATCTCTAATGCTCTGTAAAATTTTTTCTACAACAGATACGTGGTTTCCGTTGCTTTTGTCGTTTCTGAAACGAAGCATTTCCCAGAATCCTTTTTTAGTCGTGCTCTGTCTGCACTCGGCTATACGTCCTTGCAACGGTTGTCCCAACGCTTTAAGTCTCTCCCAATCTTCGTCTGAAAGGTCTAGCTGGGCAAAGTCCGTATGCATATTACCTCCTTGCCACACCTTCAACTTGATTAAATCGGGCTTCGAATCGTAGTCAATGTAGGTAGATGAGGGGTCTTTTTCGTCCATGTCCGGATCTTGAACTTCTTTGAAGACGAACTGTAATTTATAATCTATAGTGTTTTCTTGTGCTGGTTTCCACTTCAACAACGTTTGGTCCGTACCAAACACATATGGTGTTTCCACACATGTGAAGATTAGCCCATCAGACTCGTGGAAGAGCTGATCCTTCATTGCTATCACGTCGTCGGCGTGGTAAGAAGATACCATGATTTTAAATGAAACTTTGAAAGGAAAATCGGGTGAATTGACGATTTTTGGATTCTGCACTTTGAACCGATCAAACGGCTTCATGACATTTTCTGTTATGTAACCGAGACGCTTCGAAAGCGGTCTGTCTACAATCTTTTTGCTATTAATGGCTAGGGCGTCGAATATGCAATATCTTAGCACCAGTTCACTGACATTCTTATTTTCGAGCACTAGTTCTCCATCTAAAAGCGTTCCATGATGGAAGGTTCTGTTCTCGGGGGTTTCACTCGTGGTGAGTGGGAAATGCAAGTTTGGGATGAGATAGTAGTCATTCTCTCTGGTGATGAGGAAAACACCTTCTCCCTTCATGGAATCGTGTACTATGAATAGGAGACAACGCAATCCGTCGGATTTTTCGCACACGAAGTAGTCTCTATTCACTAGAGTCTCTTCCAAGTGCTTTCTCTCGAACGATACGGGCTGCGAGCCTGGAAACAGGGGGTTTCTTCTCTCGAGTAGGTCGGCAACCATGAGCCGCAATTCACGAGCCTCCGAGTCGTCGAGGCGCATGCCGGGGATCACCGGTAGGTCTCGTTCCTCTAGCTGGATCATGATGGGATTTGGGTACTTCTGTGGGGTCCGTGGTGTCCTGATTAGACCAAGAAGCGTGGTGGTAGCAAGAAGAACCCGGTTAGACGCCAACCTCCTTTTACAACACAACAGTTTTGGTTTTGGAGAATTGGAGGAGCCGCGACATTTTAATGAGCTTGAAAAAGGCCGTGAAAAAAGGTGAACAAAGCGTGGAGAACCGCGACATGTGCGACATGGTGTGAGAGGGCATTGTAGAGCCAGTGGTGAGTGTATGTAAGGTGTAATGTATGGATGTATCAGTGTATAAAGTGTATAAGTGTAACAAGTGTATACATTATATATATAGGTATGTATAGTTATATTTATATACATACATATAGTTATTGCTCCATTTTGTCTGTGTGCTGTCAAGTAAAGTAACTTTCCTTCGAACATAGTGTATCATTAAGCTGGTGTCAGTTGGATGGTTGCTCTAGTCTTTGCTTTTGCACTGTACGTTACATAGTGCATGTTTGATAGTGTGCGCTAAATAGATTTAGATAGTAGTTATTTTAGTGTGATATATTTTGTTAGTGTTGAAAACCTGTGTGAAGAGACTACTATTACATAGTTAACGGGTTACCAGGCTAGCAGTGTCGAGAGTATGAACATTATTGCATTTCGATGGTGTCTCTTGCCAGCGTATGTCATTAACATAACGTATACATTACGAGACATCTTTAACACTGCACGTCAAGTAGCTTATCTTAGGTCTACTTCTTCCCGATTAAATCATAGATCGTAGAGCATGTTAAGTAGTACATCGTAATTATACTATTTATACTACTGTATGTTATATAGCACACTACTGTAGTATTGTATACTGTAGTGTATACTGTGCGCAGTCTCGGAATATACTATAGCGGTGATTTTCCAGTGAGAGATGGTCTTGATGGGTATGTTTGTTGATGTTTATAGTTCGTCTTAGTTGGACGGTGGTAGTTAGTAGTTAATAGTTAGAACTAGAAGTTAGTATTTAAGGGTTATTCAGCAACAAAAAATTCACTTGAAACTACGGTGTGCATGTTTAACAAAGAGAAATTGACGTGAAAAATCATATTTAACAACCCTCACAGCTAGAGTCCCAGTGTAATAGTAGAATAGCCAGCAACGCCATGAGATTGACAGCACAGGTGATAAACAACGCACCCATAATACTCAATCCGGAGGGAAAACTCACCCTACAGCTCAGGGACTTGGCCATACCCTATTTGGAGAACTTGGGCATCACACAAGACAAGTTCACCGTGATTGATCTCACAAACAACAACTTAACGGAATTGAGCAACATACCCAGTCACTTCTACAACTTAGAGGTTCTCCTATTGGGCGGAAACAAAATAACCTACATCGACGAGACGTTCCCAGAAGAAAACAGGATAAAGTCAGTTTCGTTGATCAACAACAACATATCCAAGTTTCAAGCGAGTTTCAAGGACAAGTTCAAGCATTTGGAGAACCTAGCATTAACAGGAAATCCTATCCAGAAGGTGAAAAACTACAGATTATTCATAATATGGCTCATACCGTCGTTGAAGGTATTGGACTTCAAGAAAATCAAGCAAAAGGAGAGAGAAGCGGCGACCGAGTTATTTGGAGAGGATCGAGAAGAGTTGAACGAAGTAGCGTTGTCATACTTGAGAACTAATATAGAAGCTGTAGAAGTGGAGAGTACGAAGATACTGGATAGTTCAGAGGATAGAAATCTTAAGCAACTTGGAAAGAAGATGTCTGACGAGGAGAGAGATGAGCTTTTGGCGAGACTCGAAACGGCCACAAAATTAGAGGAGATTGAAGAGATCGAGACTAAGTTGAAGAGTGGGTATCTCTAGGTGGAGTGAGTGAACTGATACAAGTGGTGGAGCAGTATCAACGTAGCAGGGATATAAAACCATGGAATATCTAATGGAATGCTCGGTCTAAATGAAGGAAAACTAGTGTCTCTTGATTCTTGGCGCAGCGATGCCGTGATGATTTGGTAATTTCATTTCCAATTATCACCGAATAGTATGCTAATATGTAAGGTGAAAGGGACTGTCATGGAGTCTTGCCATAGTCAGTAGCGACGTAGAAGGGAGATCTTTTGATCCTAGGGTATCACTACTTGGTTTGATTATACTCAAACTCCAATTGCATATCGTTTCATCGCTTTCATAGCATTTCTAGCATATGTACATATAGTGTAATATAATAGACTCATGGTAATTGGGACCAATGGTATGTGAGAGACTTAATAGTAAGAGTAGAATATGGAATGGATCCGGGTATTGTCACAGAAAGGGCCTGTAAATTAGAAAGGACAACAGGAATTGTCCTATTCTCTGATCGGAACTTGGTTCGGTTCCTCTTTCACTTTAATAATCTCTACTCTCCACTCTTCAAGTTTCCTCCTTCTTCCTGCTACCGTTTCTAATATCCGGATCTGATCCAATTTTTCAGTAGCATGGCGAATGGTCTGGGTATGTGGTTGGTGCTTTTTTATGATGCTGTAGTGGAGAACATCAATATGCATGTAATTGTACGTTTTTTCACACTAGTCTCGTTCACTATTATTCTCCTACGAACGATCTTGTAATGCCATATGCTCTATTCTGTGTTCTCTTCTTACTATATATTCTGATTATTACCGTTCATAAGAGGTTCCATTCATAGACTCCATTCATAGACTCCATTCAAGACTCCATTTAAAGACCCACACTACGAATATCGCCCTTCCTACAGCTCCTCTGTTCCTACACTCCCAACACCATCTCATCACCGTAACCGTAAATCTCACCTCGTCCTTCGTAAGCTCATAAACCTTTCCAGTCGCAACTCTTCTTTTGTTCCGTTTCTGGCCCTCGCTTTCCTTTCTTCTTCCTCTTTCTTATTCCTCCGTTCTTTCTTTTCTTTGCTGGTGGTTATTTTATTACTGACATCTGTTGAGCATTTATTCTTTTTGTCTTTTGTCCTTTGTCGTTAGTGACTTTTCGTATACTTCGTTTGTTCCTTTCGTTGGACTTAGCTCTTCGTTGTTCCTCTGGCTACCATATTTCACAGAAAAGCCGTACTTTTCACACTCCGTAGACTTTTCACATACTGAAGGTGAAAAACAGAAAGTCAGGAAACTTCTACAATAAAGGAGAGCTCTTCGTATCTCCATTCCAACTATATCCTGGCTCGCTAACTGACATCCACTGTCTTCAAATTCACACCTAGCTACTCGTACTTACCACACTTACTATATTTACCACACCCACTACGTCGTTTTCGCTTATATCCTTCAACCTGTTCATGAACCTCAAACCCACCTAGCCTACCATGTCCGCCTCTCGACCCAAGCGTAAAGCTACCATTAACAAGTCCTATAGCGACACCCTAGAAGACTACCCGTTCGAGGACATCACCAGGTCGTCTTCAGTCTCGTCCATAACGTCTATTGGCAGCAATTCCAATGGAAACGTTTCTCCTACAACCCCGGTCGTCCCAACCAAGAGGAAGTACACCAAAAGAGCTACCGCTGATAAATTGGCATCGAATGGTAGTCCTGCTACCAATAGCACCAATTCTAACAATACTAACGGTAATTCACCTCATTCTTCATCCACATCTTCATCGAAGTCGTCTAAACCGACTCTTCCCTACAACTGGCAGCCGCCCAGCTCGCCGTCAGACTACTTCTCCCATAAACTCAACCTAAAGGAAGCTTACATCGACATAACACTACAAACACTCTACTGTCCTAACCACCAACAGCCAAGTGCAGCTGCGGCGCCTAAAAGAAAGAATTCTAAGACTAGAGAGATATACAGCTTGAAAAAGGGTGACTACATATACATGGTCAGTGAACCACCAGGAGAACCGTACTATATAGCCCGTATCATGGGATTCAAACGAAAGGATAAGGCTAGCCCGAATATTGATGAAAGTACTAGTCAGAATGGTGCCAATGGAAGCAGTTCTGTCACTGCTTCTAGCACTGAGAGTGCCTCTAATAATGGTGAAAATGATCACGTTATCGTAGATGCTACTGGCTACTGTTTCCAGGTCCAATGGTTCTATCGTCCCCGTGATATCTCCAAAATCACATCGGATTCAAGACTTTTATTTGCTTCCATGCACACAGATACTTGTCCACTCATCAGTTTCCGTGGTACGGTGACGGTTCAGCATAAACAGGATATAGAGGATCGGTTCAATGTCCAGAATAGTACTAATGGAGTCAATGCTAATGGTAATAAAAATGGCTATGGAAGCAAAGGAACAGGGAAGAAATCGACTTCTCCGCCAAGTACTTCAAGTCTAGAAACATATATTCTTCAGCCAAATTGTTTCTACTTCGATAAGCTATTTGACAGGTACATGGTCAAGTTCTACGAGATTCTCCTGACCAATAACTTGCTTCAATATGCCACGGAAGACAACTGCAAAAGTAGAAACTTCATCATAGCTTTGAACAAACGGTTCGAGTTTATCTTCGTGGAGAATCAGAGAAATAAGACCTTCACCAATACTTTCAGCTCTAACTCGCAAAACTGTGAAACTTGTGGTCAATGGTGTGCTTCTGCTCTGGACTCTATCAACTGTGTAGAGTGTGAGAAATACTACCATATGCTCTGCTTAGATCCACCTTTGCTCAAGAAGCCAAGTCGTGGATTTTCGTGGTCCTGTGCCGCTTGTACAAAGAAACATGACATAGAATATCATAAGAAGAAGATGTTGATGCTCTCTCACGACAACAAATCGTCCAATGCTAGCCAGTTAACAGATGAACTTGTTGCATTGAATACCCAGAATCAAGATCTGCTGAATACTCCGGAGAAATCAAAATCGCCCTCTGTTTCACAGGAAGTTGAGGTAGAGGCTGAAGAGTTAGAAGAAGGGGAAGAAGTACCTCACGTACTTCCAAAGTTCGAAATAATGGCAACAGAGTTTTTGAAAAACGATACCGGTTTGACTTTAGAAGAACGTAGATTGAAGGAAGAATGGCCCATGAGATATTTGGGATTGCATGCTCGTTTAGAAGACGGTGTCGACTTAGAAGACAGGTCACCATATCCTAGAGCCTCTACTCGACTTGGTGCCAAGCACCAAGCTACCAATATACCCGAGTTCTACGATCACCCCATACAATACTATGACCTGGAAAAGTCTCAAGTCAAAAAGCATTATAAAACCAAGGCAAAACAAAATTCTAAAGACGATACGCAACTTCGAAAACTCGAAATCCCAGAGGAATACAAAGACGTTTCTCCCCGAGAATTTCCGCAGTGGTTACAACCACGTCCTAAAGGTTATATTGAGAGGGGAGAGGATGACGGACAAGGCTTGACATGTACTCTCTTGTGGAAACCATCCGATGAAGATCAGAAGGACGATTTCCAGAAGTTGGATGCCTTTGTTGAAGAGTGTTCTCCAATAGCCAAGAGACTCAATTTACTTCCTACCTCACCCAATTTTGTGGATGCGGTACTAAACTCTTATATGCGAAATGAAGGGGATACGATACGGGCTTTTGAAGAGATTTCGAAACATACGAGAAAGACATTGAAAGAACCAACATTCAACAGAGAAGAAATAAAGAGATTTGAGAGCGGAGTTAAAGAATTCGGCTCAGAGTTGTATCCTGTTTATAAACGAGTTAAGAGTCAATCAAATGCCATGGTTGTCCGTTTCTACTATCTCTGGAAGAAGACCAAGAATGGACGTGCGATTTGGGGTAATTTTGAAGGTAGAATTCAAAAGAAGGTTCAGAACATCGTGAAAGAAGAAACTACGAAGGCTGAGGCTAAATCGACTGCTCCTGTGATTGATGACTTGGCTGACCCAGATGATGATTCTTCGTATGAAAGTGATAAGATAATGAGCTTGCAGAAGAGATTCACTTGCAAGCATTGCCACACACATCAGTCAACTCAATGGTTCAGAATCACAGGACATGACGCCAATACTAAGAAAAACGAAGGTGGGGATATCTTCGGTGAAAATATGGTTGTGGCTCTTTGCTTTAGATGTGCTCGACTTTGGAGAAGATACGCTGTTGTATGGGAAGATGTAACTGAAGTAGAGAAGAAGAATAACAAGACTACTGGCTGGAAGAAGAAAGTAGAGACAGAACTCTTGGAAGATGCTAGAGCCATTCTAGAGGAAGCCGAATCTAAGGGTGCAGTTTTGTCCTATAATGAAGGCGATGAACCAATGTTTCCAGCTGTTATGCCAAGCCTAAGCGAAGTACCAGAACAGGCAGAAATCAAGACTATGAAGAGGAAATCAAAGTCAGAATCTGTTACAAATGTGAAGGAGGATAAAGATGAAGTCAAGCTTAAGAAGAGAAGATCATCGCCTACAGCAAATGGAAAGGCAACGCCGACATCGGAAAAAGTTGTGAACATGAAGACAGCTAAAGCAGTTAGTGCTGACAAGCCTGGGAAGTCTGAGAAGCCTGAGAAGGTCGAAAAGAGAAAGTACACTAAGAGAAAGCCAGTCGAAGTAAAGTCGGAGGCTGTTTCGCCACACGAACTTACTCCAGTGAAAGAGGTTAAGACTCGGAAGAGAAAACAACAAGATCCAAGTGTGAAGAAAGAGAAAGAGTCAGAAACAAGTTCACCGACAGCCGAACCGAACGATGAAAAATTGACTAAAGAAGCTATTCAGCTCAATAAGAGACAAAAGAAGCAAATTGCTGCATTGGCAAACAAAATCATTAATCCAATTTTCAACCTGAACTATCTTCCGCCAAATACTATACTTTCGACAAAGATCGACAGGAGATCGTACCCGAACTTGAACAAGACTCAGGTGGAAGAAATTGTAACAAGTTACAGAAAGAAGCAGTTGTTGGATTTGGCTTCGCCATTGCAAGTATTACAAGTACCCCATTTAAGTTCAATTGAGTTGCCATTTGCGACCCATGACAGAAAATGCTGTGTTTGTAGGGAACATGATACATCGGAAGCATCTCACTTAGAGATGCTTATTTGCTCTAATTGTGGAGTGAATTCCCATAGTTCTTGCAGTGGAGTTAGTATTCCCGAAGGGGCTCCTAGACCACTAAAACAATGGTTATGTGATGCTTGTGTAAACGACTTGAAGCCATTCCATTCGACCGTGTATTCATGCTCGATGTGCTTGGCCAAAGAGTCAAATTATGAACTTGCAATTTTGGGCTCTCCTCTGGTTAGACCAGACTTCTTAAAACCTATATTTGAAACTGGAAAATGGTGTCACTTACTCTGTGCTATCTTCAATCATAGCTTAATTTCATTGAAGCAACCTCCTACAACGATTGCCCTAAAGAAGCCACAAACTAAGGAAGATCCCCTGGAACCCAAATCAATTGTGGAAGCTACTGTAAATAATATCCAGATTGAAAGTGTGTCTAAGATTTTCCTTAAAAATTTTCATTCGATCTGTGGTATTTGTCAATCGCGCAATGGTTCGTTGATAAAATGTGATCTTTGCAATGATAATGTGAAATATCATGTAACATGTGCTCAAGATACACCGAACTTCAAGCTTGGATTTAAATTGGACTCTCAAACTTCCAGCGAAAAAGACCATCAGGTTGTAAAAATTGGTGAGGTTTATGGTAGACCAAGACCTATACTAGTATGTCCTAAACATGACCAGTCTACTTCTACTGTGTTTAACTTGCGTACGCTGGCCAAAAGAGTTTACGGCGCAAATAAGGATGAGACTAAGCCTCTTATCCAAATCTTCTTGGAGGACATAATAAGAAACAATACCACTAAAGTAACTGGACCTCAACTCAGATCTAAGTCCTATATTGAGAACTGCAAGATTTACCAAGAAGAAGATGAGAATTTCAAGTTTCAAAATCAACTCTCAAGAATCCCTATGTTAGGAGTTCATAATGACATTTACAGACAAGAAAAGGAGTCAAAGAAGTGTGTTAAATGTAAAACACTGACGTCTCCTATGTGGTGGGAGAATATTAAGGAGGCCAAATCTGAATGGAAACAGCAAAGAATCGGTAGGAATGATAAGGAGTTTGTTTGCCAGACTTGCTATCACAGCAATAGTGAAAGTAGCTCTGCTGATTCGGACTCAGAAGTTAATACGGATGAGAGTGAGACATTGATTCAATTGCTCAGCAAGCCTCTCTTTGGCGAACATTATGGTATTAGAGATGAAAACGATACGCTCTCGTCAATCTTTGTTTCCAAAGCCAAGGATGTTACCGAGAAGCCTAGTAATCCTGAAACAACCAGAACAAAGATTTCCTTGGGGGATATTTTGGGCTAAGGAGGGATTGTATATATATATATATATCACATTGAATCTGGAAACCAGTTGATTCCAGGAACCAAACGGACTTTCATTTCGAAACTCGTATTCTTGTATAGTTAATAGTACGACTTCGAATAACTCGCATGTAGTAGGCTTGGATCCTGTAGGTGGTCCAACTTTTGTGTCCAAAACCGCCCCAAAGAAGCCAACTCATACACGGTACTTCTGAAGCTCCTACCCTCGTATACGCTAGGTATCTTTGCTCCAATTGATATTGTTATTGCCACGAGTTGTGCTAACACCTGGGTTTTCACTCAAATACCAAGCAGCAATTTGCAGCTTTGCATCTTTGCTTCTTTGCATCTTTTTGCATCTTTGCGGCTCTGTAGGTACACGACCTCCACCACTCCACCACACTAAAAAATAATGATATAATTTTGGTTAGAGCACTACCTTATGTAGACCCTCTGGGAATCGTGTTGCTTATGTAATCCTCGCACGCTCTTGTACTGCAACGGCCTGCACCAAATCTCTTATCTCCCTAAGATAACTGTGTGGTATCGCTTACGTAACCAAACGACTTAGGAGTCATTTGTATATTACACCTGTGGGTTTTATATGGTTTGTATGTGTATTCTTCTTTATAGCAGTTGTCTATACGTGTGTTATCTTCATCGAGACAGTGTCATTGGTCACAGATACGTATAACAGCCCAGAGACATGATCTACGAAACAACAATTGCTCCCGGTGACGGGTTAGGCAATGCCATTAAGCTTGGTGATAGCTTGTATTCTATCATTAAGCGGCTAGATAAGTTCAACTACAAGTTTCGGATCAGTTACAGCAACAGCCAGTTTTTAGAGGTTCCGATCATGGTAAGAGTCGCTGATTTGGGTATCCGGATGACATTCCGGAATCACGGAGAACAGACGCTCGATTTGATCGAGGTATTGGATATAGATAACAGGACTAATAGTGGTAAACAGAGCAACAATAGTGAGGACCATAGAAAGAACAGTAAAAGCAACCGTTTGTTGAAATTGGTTTACAACGGAGTGAGTTTGAATGAATTTGAAAGCGCTGCCAGCAGCAGCTCGGAAATTAACGAGTCTCCAACGGGATCAATATCCGAATCGCCCTTGTTATCTAAAAACTCGTCTTCTAGTACTATCCTCGAGACCACTTCTTCGTATTCGTCCTCGGCGTCATCGAATTCGACTTTCCATACTTTATTATCATCGGGACCAACTTTGAAGTCGGTTTACAATAAGATCTTTGGTCCCACATACCCAGGGACTTTGAACAAAGAAAAGCGGTCTTATATATTGTCATATCCTGGGATCTCATTTAAGTTCGCTATTGTCAATGATCAGTTAATTGAGAAGCTACACGATAAAGATGACGATCTCATCCTATCTAACTTGTTGAACTGGGACAATCCCTATGATGTGAAGTGTACGTCCATTGCGTTGTACAAGGGCAACTCGTGGAGCGAGTTCGAAAAGAGCTTCTCAGGTGCAAACTCAAAAGAAAACAGTGGACAGAATACTTTGCAGAGTACTTCAAGTAGTAAAACTGGACCTATCAGATATGAGATTTCAAAATTGGATATATCCTTGAAGGACGGCTTGATAAACATCATGTTCAAGTCTGACACTAAAAAGGAAGTTAAAGAGAGTAGCCGAAAGGACTTCTCTTCTATAAAGATAGGGAAGACAACTCAACAGGAGATTGTGAACATCCTTGGTCCTCCAGATGACTATTTTAATAAGTTTGACTCTCGTTTATTAATCCATAAGCATTTGCTGGTTCACCCTGCTGAAAATGGTGGAAATAATATCGGAGCTCCATTCGATGACTTGTTACAACTGAACGACAACGATTTGAGCCATTACAAGTTCCATAACTATTTTAGATATGGTATTGACATTTTGTATGACTTGAACAGTAATCGTTCGAACAAGAGTCAAGGTAAATTGAGCACTACTGTGAAAAAGGTTATCATTCACAACGGTGGTATCACTGAAAGTTTGAACTTTCTGAAATGGAACAGATGTAATTGGGAGATAAGCACCACTTCAAATGATGGTAAGGACATCAAATTCAACTCCAGTATGTACTTTCATCAATTGCAAGAACACTTCCGTAACCTCACTCCTGTCTTATTGAATAGGATAGAGTCCGAATTCATTGATAATGATTTGGATATCATTGAGTTTCCAAATGAGTCAGTTCGCGCAAAAAGTGAGTCGGAAAAGGACACAGATGGTGTTGAGAATGAAAAGGTGAAGACTTGGGGCCAGACCAAACTCTATGGATTTGATAGATGCATCTTGGAGGTACTCAATTCCAATGGGTGTATTTCCTCGGTTACTATTTATTAAGAGATTGCTATGGAAGCATTATGGTCGTTTGGAATTTATGAATGTTTAGATTTATTGCTTAAGGGTACGAATAATACATATATTTGTTTTACACAATGCTTATTAAAATGATGTTGATAGAATTGAAATGAAGGAGATCGCCAAATCATTATGCCAGAAGTGAAAGGTCTGTGGAGAGTTTTCATACAAATCTCTTTTTAAACCTTGAAATCTTTGAAGATTCCTTGTTGTCCTCGAAGAATTCTTCTGGTCCTTCCGAGAACATGGAAGATTCCTGGGTAGAATTAGAGGAGTGAGTTTTTTTGAGCAATGGTCTCTTCATCCTAGCTTTGGGTTCCTTTCTTGTACTGAAGATTGAGTCGACATCGGAGTAAACTCTGCATAGTTCAGAACCCATCTCCTCTGGAGAATTGGAATCATCTGACTCGTATGCCTGAATAGCTTCAACTTCTTCGTTTGGCATTTGCATTGGAATTGGCTTTGGACTTGATATTGGTTTTGATATTAACTTTGCTTTTATAGGGGATATTGATTTTATTGAAGATTTTGATTTTAAAGGGGATTTTGATTTTGTTGGGGATTTGCTGTTATTGAATCGAATTTTGATATCATTCTGTTCACTGTCAATGCCACAAATATCCTCTGGGATAGCAGAAGTCAGTAGGGGATCCTTGAATGATGCTGAGGATTTACTACTGTGAGAATGGCTTCTTTTCATCTTTCTATAATTTTTGTTATTCTGATTCACGTATGCCGCTATTTCCTCGTTAGCAGAATAGTTGAAGACTGACTCTTTGTTTCTTTCACTTCTCATGGAACCAGACAAAGATACGATGGAAAGGCGCCTGGAGAGTGTATCTGTATCTGAGGAAGCGATCTCGTCCCCCTCTACGTAATTCTTGCCAGATTCTTCGGTTTGGATGCTATCCACGTCTTCTTGGATACTAGGTGTATCAGCATAAGAAGTGGCTGCGGAACTTTTGTGAGTTCTCATTGAGGTAGATGAAGAAGTGGGCCCATCTGACTCACTTCCTCGACGCAGACTTGATTTTTCGAGGGAAGAGTGTCGACTTGAATGTGAATGGGAGGATGAATGGTGACTGTGTTTCCTTCCTTTCTTCTTCTTCATTTCGTCTTTCATCTTCTGTTGTGTTTGGTAGGAAACAGCTGGTATTAAGTAGAAACTCATTACTGCTTATTCTTTCTTTACTCGTAATTGGAGTATCTCCCATCCTTTAATTTGGCCAACACGAAGGGGTTCTCCGACTATATATAACCAGGCTCTGAGTTTCGCTAGTGTTAGTCAGATAAGAACCAACCATGATCTGACAACGCAACCATTGATAAATGGTGCAAAGAAGCAATAAGTTTAGCACATAAATAATAAGCATACATAAAAAATAACGAATAGAGTTTTGTGGGACAATAAAAGTTGGCCAGCAAACAGAGAGGATCATGGTGAGTGAAGGATTTAGACCTGGGTTGTCACTTGGACGTTACCATGGCATTAGCTGCAACTATTTTGGTCCTCCAAAGTGATACCGAAATAGTCCAATTACAATGGAGTTCTGCCACATACAGAGTATGAACTTGCAGACAATGGAAAAAAATTGGAAGGAATATACGATTCAAAGGGGGTCCTTTCTACATAAAAATTGACCCTATTTAGAAGTATTAGAATTAATTAGATTATTTTCTGCTGGTTCAGCTGTTCTTCCATTATCGGTTTTTATACTAATTAATCCTGCCGATGCGATGACCTTCGCTGAGGCTGAAGTGGCACCATAAGGAGATTTCTGCTAGATATTTTGGATTACCGTGAGTAGAGAGGACGACCAGCTCTTAAACGATAATAGCATGGATAATAGCATGGAGGTGCAACCCTGGCACTCGGATAAGGAGATAGAGCTTGGTTTATGCATGGCTTGCTACTGTGGTCTGCCACGAAAGAATTTCAGAAGCTGTATGCAATAATAGACCAAGCGGCTTAACAATGTTGATCGGTATTTGTTGGAAAAACCAGACGCACCACTTATTTGGATAAAGGACATCTCTTTGGACAACCATTGTATTCGAAATGTCGACACAATGACACCTTTCTCTCACCGCATATGATCGGTAGTGGAATGTAAAATGACATTCCTTCAGCTGAGTGCTAATTGTTGAGCAAGGAATTGCCCAGCAACCGCAGCTACAGCAGACTGAAATTTTGGTTCTCTATTGGCGCACGAACCAGATGTTCAATAGTAGTTGCAGATACCAAATATGTCATTGAAAGGGGCAATGTGCGTTGAAATCTGGTATATCTGCGACTAGAGAGCGTAAATTGTTGTATCTGTGTTAAAATGCTTTCATGTAATTCGGTATCTTGCTATGGTACCCAAGTTGTCGCATCTTAATATAGAGAAATGGACCTTTGTTGAGGATGCATTAGCAACAATGGATCTTGTTGGATCTACGGATTATTCCCTGTGCCGACGCGTTCTCGAAGTTAAATTGTTGATTATCTACTACTTGGACTAGATCCGCTGGACTGCTACCAGCAAGCTTCATGTGTTACATCTTTCTCTGTTAACATAGGGAGGTAAACCTCCATTGGTAAGCTCATTCAACCATCCAGTTCATTGCGCTTTGTGGCGCTGCGCATGTGTGCCCCTAATCTAATGGAGTGCGTTCTATCTGACTAAAAGGAAATAAGGAAGCACGCGTCTCATTTCAAATACCTTCTCTCTATTCCACGTTATTTAATCTCGAAGAAGTTCTACATACCAAACCAAAACTCCATTGCAGTGGTAATAGCTGCAAATAGCGCCAAAAAAATGGAAAACTCTCCGAAAATCAATTAGGCACCGGAAATGTCCACTGGAAATGGCACATCTTACCGTGCAGGGTAGCGTGTTGGCAAAGCTCTATCCCTATCACGAGTCGCTAGGGGTACAGCATAAAGGGTGCATTAGAAATATTTTATCACTGTAGTCCCGCTAGTTAGTGATGAAGTATACTGCAATTCAGGTGAGCCAAAAATATTTCAGGAGGATTGCTTCAAATATCAGTGCAGTTGGCCCTATGTGCATTGCGGGTGGCCGACAAATAAGGTGAATTAGGGGATGAATATTCCCCGGTGGGCTTAATCCATGTATATCACAGGGTAAAGTCATGGAATATTGGTCATTGGATTAGTGGCAGAATCGCATCCCTTGGGGGATAATAAGAAAGTCTTCGCTGATCATGAAATCGAAATTATGCTATGTGCATAATCGGTGCCTACATCTTCCTGTCAACGCATAAGTTTTTGGCCAATATGTTCATGCGAGATTCATTAAATGTTCTGCTAAGATTCATGAGCTGAAACGTATTAATAGGGTTTCGGCGGCTAGGTCCCAAATGCATTTCCTAAAGTGGAATAATAGAAAATTGCAACCTTAAGTAATAAATAATGGCCTCGGAATTGATAACAATGGGTGAGGGATAGGCAAATTCATCTAGTGCTTACATCATATGCTATACAATTGTTATAGATCCGGGGACAATTCCTGGCAGGGGCTGGATCGTGAAACTACTACCAAAATACGTGTTAGCCGAAAGTGCTTCTGAAGGTATCATTGTTGACTGACAGACTGAATGAGACTACTTTACAATGGATTTATTTAAGAGCACTTGTCTACCCTATATAATCTGAAATGGCATATGAGATTTCATTAGGTCCGATTACTCATCATTGAACTTAGTAGGAGACATTGGAACATAGCCTGTGTTGTACAAATTGTCAGGATACTGTGTTCTACTGTGCAAACTTCTCATGTCCAATAGCTCGGGAGTCAAGTCGTTCAAGCTGGATACTCCAAGTAATTTCATATCCAAAATTAATTCCTCTTTGAGCAATCTAATAGCTTTTTGAACACCTTTGTCTCCATAGCAAGAGTTAGCATAGAGGAATGGTCTACCTAAGCCAACTCCTTTGGCTCCTAGGCACAAGGCCTTTAAAATATCAGTACCACGCCTAATACCTCCATCAATATAAATTTCAATTTTGCCCTCTAGATTCCTTTCTTTTAATACTGCATTGACATCAGCTAACACCTCAATTGGTGCTCTAGAGAAGTCTAACTGTCTACCACCATGGTTAGACAACACTACTCCGTCAGCCTTATTTTCTATTGCTAATAAAACGTCTTCCACTCTTTGAACTCCTTTAACTACAATGGGTATGTCCGTTACTTCCTTGAAATTTCTAATATCTTTCCATGTCAATCCACTATCTTTAAATGAAAGCAAAGGGTCGTTCTTCTTGATTATTGAAGAGCTGTCATCGTCCTCATCGTCATCATATAGTCTGAATTTCAAGTCCTTCTCTCTTCTTCCTAAGAGAGCTGTATCCACTGTTACAAAGATACCTTTGATACCCTTCTTTTTGCACTTGTCTATCATCTGGTAACTGAAGTCTCTATCAGGAAGTACATATAATTGAAACCATTGGGGTTGGTCGGCATTTGCCGCATCTACTATTTCGTCAAATGTGTTTGATGCATTACTAGAAATCATTTGTATGATATTCTCTGCTCCGCATCCTCTTGCAATAGATACCTCTCCTTCGGGATGGCCCAACCTGGCTTGTGCTGCTGCAGAACAATAGAATGGTGCTGAAACATTGGAGCCTAGCATTTTAGTAGAGATGTCTATTTCAGTTACATCTGTCAACACCTTTGGGTTGAAGAAGATTCTCTGGTATGCGTAGTGATTCTCTCTCAACGATATCTCATCATCAGACCCACTTGAGTAATAAGCCCAGGCATTGGGAGTCAAAATCTCCTTGGCGATAAGCTCAAAATCGGAAATATTGTAGACTTTCCCAATTGGAGGTTTATGCTCGATCCTCTCTAGTCTATCAGAGTCCCCACCAAGGTCGGTGATGTCAGGTGCCATTTCCATTTCACCAATCAATGGACCAAGATGAGCTGCTTCCGGTAAGAACTTCTGGAAGACATCATGTGCATGGAACTTATTGAAGATAAGACTTGCATCTTGGCCGGCGTACTTCAAGATTATTCTAGCTCCACCAGGATGAGTAGCCAAGAACTCGGTCAAGTCGTAGACTTCTCCGTTAATGACCACCCACACCCCATTTTTAAGCGAGTCGTGTGCTTGAACCTCTTCAACAGTAATTCCATCCTTCTGTTTCGTGTCCAAAAGAATTGAATCAGAGAGAAGATATGTGGTTGCAACTCCTCCCAAACAAAGCAAACTTGTGCCAAGTGAGGGGTTGATTCTGAATTTTGTTGGTGCAATCTTGGAAAGGGTCTGAGCAAAGCCTGTTCTAGAAGTCGAAAGACGACGGACAGGTCCCTGTGTCTTTCTAATTGTCGATGAAGGCTTTAATCTAAGTAAGTAGCGGGATTGCATCATTGCTTGAAAGCTCACACTTAGTTCATATGCCAACAACGAGTTCTAATTGTGGATCGCATGGCATATATATATACAAATCAATGCACCCAACCTCCTCGATAACCGAGCAATTCCCATGTAGGAACGCATACGGCGGTGAAGCTGCACTTCACCCCAACAATGACAGTAACTCAGAGTTTTGCAATTGCTTACCTCGAAGACCCAAAATATTTTCTGGGAGCCAATTAGAGCAGAGGAGATTACGACATCTATACCTTAATAGGATATAAAAGCAACCATGCGGGTGCATTAAATTCCGCGCTCTATTTATCGGTTGATTTGGAGGAACTCCGAAATGGTTGGGCTTCATGGAGGGTGTTAGATAGGGTGTTTCTGAATTAGATGCTACCGACCTCACAATGCATTTATAGGATATGACGTGACGGGGTAAACGAATCCAAGGAAGCATGTACCCGAGAAAGACCCTCGACTCTATTGCCGAGTTGAGGTCCACACTGTGGTCTTCTATTCTCTATTTCGGAGTATTCAATGCACTACGTGACGAGGGGAACGCGGGGGTGCCAATCCAAATTCGATTGAGAAGTCGGACTTTTGGTGGGGGACCCGGCGGTGATGTCGCTTCAATGATTACCCGATTCATGGCTAGCCTAGAGGTAATAGGCAGAAAACGCAAAGAGCAGATTGGAATGGATAAATTATTATCTGCAGCTAAGTCCAATAAGGTTGCAAAAAAAAGCATACTACATGTAATGAAAATTAATAATTTATACATTATACAGTGAAATCAAAGGCTCTAAAACCCTTTCGAAAATCAACCACGTCCTTGTTAAATACAAGTGACAGAACACTAAACCAAATCCTTCCTACTTGAAAGACTGAACAGAAAATAAGAAATACAAAAGAACGCCAATAGCTTGGCTATTGGGTATATGAGAACTCAAATTATGTGTGCTTTGGCAGCACATAAACATGAATTAAATAGTATCGAATGGATCGATTTACAATCCGAAGAATCCTAAGGTTACCAAACCGATAAAGGCTGTCAACAAAGCATTGTTGCTTCTTACAGAGGAAGAAGCACCTTCAGCAGCAGCACCCACAGAAGGAACGGCAGAAGCAGCAGCTGAAGTAGACTCAGCAGCGACAGTAGCAACGGTTTCCAAAGTAGAAGCACTTACAGCACCTGGAGCAACAGAGGCACCTGGAGCAGCAGAGGCACCTGGAGCAACAGAGGCACCTGGAGCGGCAGAGGCACCTGGAGCAACAGARGCACCTGGAGCAACAGAAGCACCTGGAGCGGCAGCAGTACCTGGAGCAACAGAAGCACCTGGAGCGGCAGCAGTACCTGGAGCAACAGAAGCACCTG